>JZKD02S1316683.1:0-11843 GCA_000966675.3 Picea glauca
TTTTTTTCACTTTCCACCTTTGGATCCAAAGGAATCATCAAAGGGTTTGGAATTTCCTTCCTTCTTGTGTTCAGAATGTGCCTTGCTCTTTCCTTGTTTCTTGCACATCGTATTGAATTTGCTTTTTCTCTCATGCATAGAAAGTGAATGTACATTGGAACCCTTGATTGTCCCCATTTTGATGAGATTATATTTCTCATGTGTTAGGGACTCAATAAACTAATCCAATGTAGGCATTTTCCACGTTGCTCTTAAAGTGAATCTCACTGTATGGAATCTTGAGACAAACACAACATGCTCTGGACCAAGTTTTGAAAAAATAGAAAGGATCAATTGATTGTTTTGAGTACTTCATCTGTCAATACCTCGTCTCGTTATATGAAGACAAAGGGACTCGAAATTCATAAAGAAGTCATCGATGTTATCAAATCTTCATGGAGCCAAGGAATTCAACTCTACCTCAAACATGTGGCCTCTCATCTCATCCTTTTTTCCAAAGATATCTTCCAATTTTGTCCAAATCTCATTTGGAGTAGTACAAGCTTCAATGTGAAACAATAGCTTAAGGGACATTACATGAAAATTAGGTTGTAGGCCTCATCCATGCAGTTGAGATACCTATTTTTCTCAATATATGATGTCGTCTCAATATCTATAGCCATTGTTATTCGGTACAATCCTTTACATCTGAGATGATGTAGAATTTTTAGCTTCCACATGAAATAGTTGTGTGGCATGAGAAGAATTGTAGGAAAAAAATCCATTGTTTTTGGTTGCATCTTCCTCCTGAACCAACAAATAAAGTTCCTATGTGCTTTGTCCTAGCAACAAATCTTTTATACCATGTGAAGTTTTGGTGAAACTTGCACATAGAACCTAGCTACTGGAAAAAACACATAAAGATTGCGAGAGAGGAAAGAGAAAGAGAGACAAGTTTTAGAGAAATAATGAATTTTATTAATTGAATGAGTGAAATGAATAATACACATGATATACTATAAATGAATAAGTGAATGTGCCATATTAATGATCTAGAGAGATCTATACATTCACTGGAAAAAACCGAAGTAATCTACCACCTAGTCCTAGTTAATCGGTCCATGTAATAATCAATTAATTGAGTCACAAATATGGAGGTGAGAGAAACTAATGCATGCACATGATATGCACCCTCCTGGATGCATGCATGATACATGTTCCCTCCTGGTTAGTTRAATGAGGTGAAAATGCAACTAAATGTGTTAAAATATACGTAATCATGCATAAGTGTTTTCCACTAGTCTAACTGAGGTGTAACTGACTCTGAACTGAAGAGGGAAGGCACCCTATTTTGTAGGAGGCACCCTAATTTGATCCATGGAAGAAAATTCAACATTATATTATCAATATTTTGAAATGAATTACCTAGGTGAGTGTGTAATACCTCCAACACCGCCACCCCCCCCCACCCCACCATAAACACTACTAGGGTGTCAATGATGAATGGGTCCCGACAACCAAGGGCATGTTATGTACCCATTTTACAATGCATATAAGAATGAACACTTAAAACAGAGGAAAGAGGGAAAATATCATGGGAAACCCCCCCCCTCAAAGTATAGTGCATCAAAAATGAAGAAGGATGATGAAAGGTAGTTGCTAAGCAACTTTGTCCTTCACTCCAAGATGATCGCATTGGAAGTGAAACTTCTTCTCAATAAATGTCTTGGTGAAGATGTTTGTAGTCTATTCAGTAGATGGAAGGTAATGCAAATCGATGATCCTATCATGTACCATCTCTCTAATGTAATGCATATGGATCTCGATGTGTTTGGTTCACTACCACTGCACTAGGTCTCTACAAAACTTAAGAGTACTTTGATTGTCACACCAAATGACAATAGGATGGTAGAACTAGATGTCGATCTTAGTGAGGAATTTCTGAAGAAAAAGTGCTTAAATAGTAATGTTGATCGCTCCTCTATACTCAACCTCTACATATGATAAAGCAATCGTTGATTTCTTTTTTCTTGACCAATAGATGGGACTGGAACCCAAAATAAACATGTACCCAAAAGTGGACTTATGATCTATGATATCACCAATGCAATCAAAATTTATGAATCCCATGAGATCCAATGCACAACCTACTACATAATGGATCGCATTGATGGTGGTTCCTTGAACATATTTTAGGATATGCTTGGTATCCTTTCAGTATAGCTCATGTGTCTCCTACATGTACCTAGAAATTTCCCGTACTTCATATGAGAGATCTAGTTTGGTGTTATAGCCTTAATTTCCACCCTTTAGGCAAGAGAGGAAGCCATCAAAGGATAAAAGCTAGAATACACCTTTTTCCTAAAGTTTGACCACTTTTGGAGAACTTTTGGAGGTCCTCGCAGGACACCTAGTAGACAACAAGAGAGGCCCTCACTAGACACTAGTGGCTCAACAAGTGAGGCACTATCAAAATTCTAGAATAAAAGATTTAAGAGGTGAGAGGAAAGGGATGAATTGGATCTTTGTTCCAAAGGCCTAGGTTCTCACATAATTAAAGTCTCTAGTGGCCTCAAGAAGACCTAGAAGCCTCTCCCAAGCCTCCTTCAAGAGCTATATAACAAAGGAAAACCTTGGGAAAGAAGGGGAAGAATTGAATGGTATTCTTATGTTGTCCAACTGCAAAATTATCCATSTACTACAGCCATAAGTTAGTGAAGCCTAGTCTGACCAAGGAGTTTYGAGGAGAGGCAAGGAACAAGGAGGTTAAAGGAGMTTTCATMAACATTTGAGGCATGCATGTATTTACGTAATGTTCTTATGATTAATGATAGATCATTTGGTTTTCCCCTCATATAATTTGTGTTCATTTAATGAATGATATATCTRATTCATCCTTCATAGATMTGATTAGAAGTAGATTGGATCTAGGATTATAATCCTTAAGAGAGAAGAAGAGAAGGTTTTGTTTGTCTTTTGTATATAGGAAGCAGGATGGGGAGATTGGAGCTGGAATTCTAGAATTTCAAYAGCYAGGAAATATGAAGTACCACCTCAAGAAAGGTATGAAAATATMTCCYACTCCTTAGGATGATTATGAGTCTATGTGTGTGAGTCTAGATCTAGGAAATCCATAAGAATTCTACCCGTTTTGTGTATAGGATAAATAGGTTGATCTTAGGGAGATCTTACGGGGTCAAATGTACCCTTTGTTGGTGATACCATCCATTCTTTTGTCAACGTCAGTGTGGGGATGTTCAAAGATACTTTTCTAATGGGACTTTTCCCCTTCCCCCACCATCTCCCACTACACACATAACTCCTATCAACATGACTTCATAATTTACCAGTGGATCCCTCAAGTATTTTGATCCTTGCGTGTTACCTCATCCTAAGGTTGTTGATCCATACAGAGCATTGATTCCCAATATATATATTTCCTATCAGGTGATCCAATCAAAATCTATTGGCCCTGATTTGGATTCCCATCAGAATGTGGAGTCTAATCAGTATCTCAAGCCCTCTTGGGCCATACATCCTCTCCTTGTTTCAAACGAATTACTTTATATACAACTTCCATATGACAAAGCTATCATGAAGTTCATGGCTTCCCTTGATATGCCATGCGAGGATTTGCACCATTGAGCATCATTTCTCCTAGATTTGAAACAATTTGAGGATGACATTCAAAATCTCGTTTCCCTTGGTAATGTTCAATGGTCCCAAACTCCCATCATGATCCATAATGTATTATCCGAAGGGAACTTGGCCAACATTTTGAAAACCATACCCATTGAAATTTCCCAGAAGCTAGGTGTTTTGGAGCATGTCCTGATAGGTGTCAACTATTCACCCCAAGAAATTTAAACATACATAGCTCTATTCAAAGAATTTTGCGATGTTTTTGTTTGGTCCTATGAATAAATTATTGGCATTTACCCCCATATTTTTTAGCATGGGATCAAAATGTATGACAGAGCCAAGTCAGTCTGGAAAAATCTCCAGCCCATCAACCCGAAGAAAGTTGTTTCCATCAAGGAGGAGGTAGAGAAACTTTTTCGTGCACAATTTATCTATTTGGTTCTCTTGACCGAATAGTTTTATAACATCATTCCAGTCACTAAGAAATAGGTCATTATTAGGGTCTGTAATGATTATAGGTATTTAAACAAGGCTTGTCTCAAAGATAATTATTCAACCCCATTCATTGACCAGATTATCAATGAATGTGCCAGTAGTGAAATATTCTCATTCATGGATGTTTTCTTTGGCTATAATCAGATCCAAATAAAACTAGAATATTGGAACAAGACTTTCTTATTTGTCCTTGGGGAAATTTTTCTTATCAGAAGTTTCCATTTGGTCTTAAAAATGTTGGCACCACTTTCCAGCGAGCCATGTCATGTGCTTTCCACGACATCAAACAAATCATAGAGGATTACTTAGATGATTTGGTTTCTCATTCACAACAACGTGAGGACCACCCTGGTCACTTGCAAGACATTTTTATCCTATGTCCGTACTACAACATTCATTTGAATCCACAAAAGTGCATTTTTTGTGTGGTGTCTAAGAGATTGTTGGGATTTATTCTATCCAAGTATGGGATCTTAGTGGATCCCTCTAAGGTCAAGGCCATTTTCAAATTTACTCCTCCTTATACCATTCACCAACTTCAAAGTTTGCAAGGGAAGGAAAACTTTTTGCATCATTTCATGGCTAATTACATCGATATCACAAAATGTTTTATGCGCTTGTTGAAGAAGGGTGTAACTTTCATGTGGGATGACCAAGCCCAATGGTCCTTTGACACTTTGAAGAAGGCCTTGGTGTCGACTCCCTTATTGAGCCCCTCCCAATNGTTGACCCATTTTCTAAGTGGAGAATTTATTTAATGACATGTAATCTTACCTCGGACATTGGTCATAGCTACATAAACGTGTCCATTGAATACTTCACTAAATGGGTTGAGGCCATGCCTACCTTTTCTAATGACGACACCATTTCAACTCTTTTCATATTCAATCATATAATTTCTAGGTTCGATGTTTCAAATACCATAGTGACAGACCATGGGTCCCATTTTCATAATAATATGATGACCAAATTAGTTGTCAAGTTGGTTTTTAGTCATGAGAACTGAACGCCCTATTACCCTTAGGCCAATGGCCAAGTAGAAGCGATCACTTGTTTCCTCAGGATAATGATTCAGAGGATGTTAGGGAAACACAAGACAAACTAACACCTTATGCTCTTTTCGACATTATGGGCTCACCATATCTCTGCTAAAAATGCCACTGGTTTTACCCCTTTCAAACTTTTATGGTATAGAGGCAATATTACCTATTGAATGTGAAATTTTGTCCTTAAATTTTTTTGTAGAGCTATTACCAAATACCTTCGTCNCTTGGGTGATCTTCTCTCCCATTGACAAGCTTATGAGTTCAGGAGGTGTCTACCTTGGGCCTACAACTAGTAATATTGCAGAATATAGTGTCATCATTGAACTATTATCTGAAGCACTCTCCCTTGGCATTCATCACCTAGTGGTTAGATTGGAATCTCATCTTGTAGTCTCACAGTTGAATCACGCATATAGTGTCAAACATCCTGAACTTTTGTGTAAGTGTTTGAGGGTGTTTCTTATTAAACATTATTTTGAGAATATTGAATATTTCCACGTCCCAAGAAGATCTAATGCATTGACTAATTTTTTAGCTAACTATGTGATCCGGATTATTTTCGCCACGAAATGAGATCAGAGACATACTAAAGAAATGCATAGAGATATCACAGATATTCAATAATATAACATAAATGTATCAGAGATGCAACCATAAACACAGATATACAGTAATACATGATTTTTATTAATGAAAGAAACTTATAGAGACTGTAAAAATATAGAGTGAAAAACTCGCTAGAATGGTGGTAGCTTATCTCTGAGAAGAGATGTGACAGCTACTTGCATTCGCAAGAAGATGATTACAATGAGGCTTTGAAGGCCTTTTTACAATAAACAAGAATTCCAAAAAACCTAGACATTCAAAAACCTAACCCTAGGAGATGAAGCGCCAAAAGTCATGTGGGCCTCGTTTGGTTAAGTGAGTGCATCAACTTCCCGGGGTCGTAACTTTTGCATACGATCTTCATTTTAGGCATGTGATAGATYGTTGGAAATTTATTGTCAAGGAGATTCATTTTGGGGGCTCAATAATGCMTTTKTTTATCATTGTGAACCTTGATCTCGAAAAGCCTTCATTTRGGCCCTCAAAATGGCCCCAGAAGTTAAAAATTGCTAAAAATAGTAAATTGCCAAAATTCCCAAAAAACTGTTTTGAGCAAGTYAGAAAAGGTGGGTGGCCATCGATATCCACCTATATCAATCCTCCCTCCTTACGAAGAAATGGTCTYCATTTCTTTGACTTCTCGGGGGAGAGGGAAAAGAATTTGTTGAATCTGCATCTTGGTGAGTTGTTTGCCTTGCTGCAGACGTCGCGCTGCTCAGTTTGTGGAAGTTTGTCTRTTCAAAAAGTCAAGCTRCATGAGAGGACGATGTGAAGAAGGAATMTTTGCRCTTTGTTGCAACCTTTTCGACTTGCTTCTATTTGATAAAAGGTGCTTGGGGTGAGGTTGTAGTAGTTGTAGTGTCCTTATGTTCTCCTTTTGAACAAATTGTGAAGAAGATAAATTTTGCAATATGAGATACTACCTTGTGGCACTTTTTAGGTGGAACAATAGTTGGAACTACCTCTGATATTTTGTAGAGATGACCCTCCAAAGAAACAATGACACTGTGGGGTCGAGACTCATAAACAACATGCCGCTTCCACATATATGGTTGGCCCAAGAGAACATCAAAAACATCCAATGGGGAAACATCACATAATACCTCATCCTTGAAGGGTTGGATGTTGTATGAAAATTCACATTGTTGGCTAACACAGAGATCTCATCCTTGGCGAAACCACCTGATGTTGTATGGTTGCAGGTGTGGTGTTGTCGAGAATCCCAACTGTTTGACGACCTCTGTTAAGATGAGGTTCTTCTAGCTTCCATTGTCAACAGTAAAATGCAGCGGGGTCCCCTTCACCCACATCTATGAATGAAAAAGGCACTCCCCCTCTTTAGGATCTTTTGGTTCTTCTAGTTGTATTGTTGCGGTCGCGACAATAATAGTGGGGTCCGCGTTAATGATTTGTCCTTTACCATTATTTTTAGAATCAGATTCTGAATCAGGGTTCAACTCTTTGTCTTTGATCTCGGCCACCAATGACTATTTTGAGCGACATTCATCAGTTTTGTGCCAGGGGCTTTTGTGTAACTCGCACCATTTTCCAGTGTCCTTCTTTGTCTTCCCGTGACCCTTATTTTCCTATGTCTTGGATTGGTTTTTAGGAGACTGTTTGTTAGGGCCGTCTTTGTCATACTTCAATTGTTGCGGATTTTCATACCGGAACTCCCATTTGTTCTTGTGCTTAAATTTCTTCTTGATTTTAACAACATATTGATAAGAAGCATCGAGTGATGAGATGTCTAGAAAATCCATTTCATTATGGATGTATCTGTGTAGATCCCCACGGTATTTCAGAACCAAATGTTGCTCAGAGTCTTTGATACCCAGCTTGGTGTGCAACGTATGGAAGGTATTGATGAACTCCAGAACTAATTGGCCCCTCTCTTTTTGCAGTGTGGTCCATCTCATGTACTAGTCCTCATAGTTTCCAACAAGGTAATATTGTTCCTTTACCGCATCCACAAAAAAATCCCAAGTGGGATCGGCCCCGTATATTCCAGACTCCTCTGTGGAAATTTTCTCCCAGTAAGTTTCCCACCAATGTTTGACATGAGGGAGAGATTTAAGGAGTGTGAAGGTGATATTTTCTTTGTCAGAAAAATTGTGAACAAATAAATAACCTTCTAGCAGAGTTAACCATTTTTCTAGGGCTTCTGCATCTATATGTCTTTCAAATACAGGAATATCAAATTTAACTTGTACCTTGAAAGGTGAGGTGCCTCCAAAGTGGCCTCTTGATGAAGATTCACCTACTGTTATCGACAAGAATTGAAGGATGTGGGAAAAATTCTCCATCATTTCATCCCTTTATTGCGTGAGAGATTGCTCAAGCAACAGATTGATAGGATCGTCTTCTCCGTCATTTTTCTTTTCTTCCACCATTGAGGGTTTCTTGGGTGTGTGAGAGCAATTTTATTCAAGAGAAACAAGATCAAGAACCAAATTTCTATACTCAAACCTCATCAGGGACATGCACTGAAAAAACGATCAAGTGCAACCTTCTCTGATACCATTGATCCGGATTATTTTCGACACGAAATGAGATCGGAGATATAATAAGGAAATGCACAGAGATATCACAGATATTCAATAATATAACATAAATGTATCATAGATTCAACCATAAACACAAATATACAGTAATACATGATTTCTATTAATGAAAGAAATGTACAGAGACTCTAAAAATACAAAGTGAAAGACTCGCTAGAATGGTGGCATCTTATCTTTGAGAAGAGATGTGACGGCTACTCGCGTTCGCAAGAAGATGATTACAATGAGGCTCTGAAGGCCTTTTTACAATAAACAGGAATTCAAAAAACCCTATACATCAAAAAACCTAACCCTAGGAGATGAAGCACCAAAAGTCATGTGGGCCCCGTTTGGGTAAGTGAGTACATCAACTTCCCGGGGTCGTAACGTTTGCATATGATCTCCGTTTGAGGCATGTGATAGCTAGTTGGAAAGGTATTGTCGAGGAGATTCATTTTGGGGGCTCAATCATGCATTTGGCTATCCTTGAGAACCTCTATCTCGAAAAACCTTCATTTGGGTCCTCAAAATGGCCCCGAAAGTTAAAAACTACTAAAAATAGTAAATTGCCAAAATTCTCAGAAAACTGTTTTGAGCCAGTCGAAAAAGGTGGGTGGCCACCGATATCGACTTGGATCAATACTCCTTCCTTAGGAAGAAATTGTATCCATTGTGTTGAGTTCCTGGGGGAAAGGGAAAAGCGTTTTTTGAATTTGCATCTTTGTGAGCTGCTTGCCTTGCTAGAGACGTCGTGTTGCTCAGTTTGTGGAAGTTTGTCATGAACCTGTTAAGGTTGATGTTTTTCAACAAGTCAGGCTACATGAGAGGACGATGTTTCAAAGGAATCTTTGTGCTTTGCTGCAACCTTGTCGACTTACTTTTGTTTGATAGAAGGTGCTTGGGGCGAGGTTGTAGTGGTTGCAGTGTCCTTCCATTCTCCTTTTGAATAGATTGTGAAGAAGCTAAATTTTACAGTATTAGATACTACCTTGCGACACTTTTTAGGTGGAACAGTAGTTGGAACTACCTATGGTATTTTGTAGAGATGACCCCCCAGAGAAACAATGACACTGTGGGTCGAGACTCATAAACAACATGGCGCTTCCACATATATGGTTGGCCCAAGAGAACATCATAGACATCCAGTTTGGCAACATCACATAATAACTCATCCTTGAAGGGTTGAATTTCATATGAAAATCGACATTGTTGGTTAACATGGAGATCTTGTCCTTGGTGAAGCCACCCAATGTTGTATGGTTGTGGGTGTGGTGTTGTCAACAATCCCAACTGTTTGACGACCTCTGCTGAGATGAGGTTATTCTGGCTTNCTACCTTGTGGCACTTTTTAGGTGGAACAATAGTTGGAACTACCTCTGGTATTTTGTAGAGATGACCCTCCAAAGAAACAATGACACTGTGGGGTCGAGACTCATAAACAACATGGCGCTTCCACATATATGGTTGGCCCAAGAGAACATCAAAAACATCCAATGGGGAAACATCACATAATACCTCATCCTTGAAGGGTTGGATGTCGTATGAAAATTCACATTGTTGGCTGACACAGAGATCTCATCCTTGGCGAAACCACCTGATGTTGTATGGTTGCAGGTGTGGTGTTGTCGAGAATCCCAACTGTTTGACGACCTCTGCTAAGATGAGGTTCTTCTAGCTTCCATTGTCAATAGTAAAATGCAGCGGGGTCCCCTTCACCCACATCTATGAATGAAAAAGGCACTCCCCCTCTTTAGGATCTTTTGGTTGTTCTAGTTGTATTGTTGCGGTCGCGACAATAATAGTGGGGTCCGCGTTAATGATTTTTCCTTTACCATTATTTTTAGAATCAGATTCTGAATCAGGGTTCGACTCTTTGTCTTTGATCTCGGCCACCAATGACTATTTTGAGCGACATTCATCAGTTTTGTGCCAGGGGCTTTTGTGTAACTCGCACCATTTTCCGGTGTCCTTCTTTGTCTTCCCGTGACCCTTATTTTCCTATGTCTTGGATTGGTTTTTAGGAGACTGTTTGTTAGGGACGTCTTTGTCATACTTCAATTGTTGCGGATTTTTGTACCGGAACTCCCATTTGTTCTTGTGCTTAAATTTCTTCCTGATTTTAACAACATATCGATAAGAAGCATCGAGTGATGAGATGTCTAGAAAATCCATTTCATTATGGATGTATCTATGTAGATCCCCACGGTATTTCAGAACCAAATGTTGCTCAGAGTCTTTGATACTCAGCTTGGTGTGCAACGTATGGAAGGTATTGATGAACTCCAGAACTAATTGGCCCCTCTCTTTTTGCAGTGTGGTCCATCTCATGTACTAGTCCTCATAGTTTCCAACAAGGTAATATTGTTCCTTTACCGCATCCACAAAAAAATCCCAAGTGGGATCGGCCCCGTATATTCCAGACTCCTCTGTGGAAATTTTCTCCCAGTAAGTTTCCCACCAATGTTTGACATGAGGGAGAGCTTTAAGGAGTGTGAAGGTGATATTTTATTTGTCAGAAAAATTGTGAACAAATAAATAACCTTCTAGCAGAGTTAACCATTTTTCTAGGGCTTCTGCATCTATATGTCTTTCAAATACAGGAATATCAAATTTAACTTGTACCTTGAAAGGTGAGGTGCCTCCAAAGTGGCCTCTTGATGAAGATTCACCTACTGTTATCGACAAGAATTGAAGGATGTGGGAAAAATTCTCCATCATTTCATCCCTTTATTGCGTGAGAGATTGCTCAAGCAACAGATTGATAGGATCGTCTTCTCCGTCATTTTTCTTTTCTTCCACCATTGAGGGTTTCTTGGGTGTGTGAGAGAGATTTTATTCAAGAGAAAAAAGATCAAGAACCAAATTTCTATACTCAAACCTCATCAGGGACATGCATTGAAAAAACGATCAAGTGCAGCCTTCTCTGATACCACTGATCCGGATTATTTTCGACACGAAATGAGATCGGAGATATAATAAGGAAATGCACATAGATATCACATATATTCAATAATATAACATAAATGTATCATAGATTCAACCATAAACACAAATATACAGTAATACATGATTTCTATTAATGAAAGAAATGTACAGAGACTGTAAAAATACAAAGTGAAAGACTCGCTAGAATTGTGGCAGCTTATCTTTGAGAAGAGATGTGACGGCTACTCGCGTTCGCAAGAAGATGATTACAATGAGGCTCTGAAGGCCTTTTTACAATAAACAGGAATTCCAAAAACCCTATACATCAAAAAACCTAACCCTAGGAGATGAAGCACCAAAAGTCATGTGGGCCCTGTTTGGGTAAGTGAGTACATCAACTTCCCGGGGTCGTAACGTTTGCATACGATCTCCGTTTGAGGCATGTGATAGCTAGTTGGAAAGGTATTTTCGAGGAGATTCATTTTGGGGGATCAATCATGCCTTTGGCTATCCTTGAGAACCTCTATCGCGAAAAACCTTCATTTGGGCCCTCAAAATGGCCCCAGAAGTTAAAAACTACTAAAAATAGTAAATTGCCAAAATTGTCAGA
>JZKD02S1316694.1:0-11843 GCA_000966675.3 Picea glauca
TAAAATGAAAGTCACTTTGGAGGAAGAAGTCGAGCATGAAGTATAAAGGAAAGGCAAGGGCCTCTATTCATTCATTCATGTATGTCTATCATTTTGATATCTGGATTATAGCTAGAGGGCCCATCTCTTGGGGGTTTTGAGGATTTTGACTTAACAAACCCTAGAGGACGATTCAATGGTGAAAGATTCCACCTAGCTTGTCCCAAGCTTGGTCTCGAGGATGCAATAATCATCCACACCATTCTAGTTCATATCTACATCAATGCAGGAGGGTTCTACACCAGCCACATGCACAGGAAGAGAAGGGGGGCACACCATTGGGGGTTTCCAGCAACGGGGGCACACCATTCTTTGAGGGAATATCGTTCCAAGGGATTGGAAGGGCTTTGATGGATTCTAGCACCTAGGTTTTCATTGTATGGGCTTGACCATTAGATCTAGTGCATTCCAAAGGAGTTTCATGGGCCATTTGGGTTATTGGATGCATTAGACGAATTAGAGAGAACGAGGGCAATTTTGAGATTCAGATCTATTCTGTTTGAGGAGATTATACATAAGATATGACCCTGAGACTTCACCTAGTGACTTGAAGTGTCCTGATGTATCTTTATAGCAAGTTTCAGGACATTTGGAGGCCTCCTTCATCAGGGCCAAAATTCTAGGGTTTGGCAGTTTTAGGAGGGCACAACTCCATTGGAGGATTCAACATTTGGAGGAGTTTCCCTTGGTGTTTTGGTTTGATATTTCAGGAGGGTATTCTACTCATCCCGATCTACAATTGACATCTTTTTCATAGCATTTGGAGGTCCTTGACAGTAGGGCCGAATTATTGAGGGTCTTCAAGGTTTCAACGGGACGTGACATCTTCCAGCTTGAGGGTTTGGCACTTCATTCAGCCATATCTACTCCTGCATCGATTTTTAGTGGAGATTCAACCTTTGAAGGCTTGTGGAATCTTCTATTGGAGCATTTTGTAGCAGATCCTATCTTCTATTTTATTTATTGGAGCCATCTAATGTGCATTCTAGATTGGCATTTCATTGTATTGAGTTTTTGCTATCTATTTATGAATAAAGATCATATCTACAGTGTTTTGGCTTGTCTATCATCTTATTGATCTTGCATATGGTTGAGGTATGTTCCATTATTGTATCTCCTTGTTTACTATTGCAAACACCCATATAACACATCAAAAAACCCTAAGTGTAACTGTAAGCAAAGTGTTTGACAAAATACAACAACCAAAAAAGTTTTAAAAGACACCCAAAACCGTGATGTTCCTGGCATAACGGCTTGGGAACATTACATTATGGCACCAAATCGACAATAGTTCTGTGGAGATACAATGAACATCTTCGGGTGCGAGGACCAAAAGTTCCAGTGGTCCAAGGCATATTCTTATTACTCATCCCCTACCGCCCATAACGAAATAATTTGGACCTCTGGGATTGCTCATGCAGGTTTTGTCCCTAAAGTTTTTGATTGTAAGGAGCTGGTGGCTGGGTGCATCGATAAATATATTTCATGCCAAAGAATTATTCCACTACGGGACCACTCTTCTATTTCTTTGTCACCTCAAGTATTCTACCAGATGTTAAGATTGTCGGAGCCAACATTGACGTTCAAAGGAGAAGATTCCAAACAGTTCTTAAGAAAGCATAATAATGGGTTGGACCTCTTGCCCAACTTCCTGGAAGATCCGATGGCAGTTCCTAAAGATATCACAAGCTTGCAGGTTAGTTCATTTAGAAATCTATTCCGGGAAATTGCCTGGTTGTTTACACGAATAACAGGACATGAGTCCACAACAACTATTTTCTGCATGGTTCTTTATATTTTGTATTTCACAGTCAAGGAACAAGCCATTTTTTATTGGGGCAAGCTAATTTCCCATGAAATCTATTCCCAATTGTCAAGCTTCAAAAAGGAGATGAAATTTTATATGTCATCCTACTTGGTTTTTGTGATAGCGCATTGTTGCCAGTTTCCAAAACTGTCTCTGTCCAAGAAGGTAAATTGGGAATTCGACCCAGTAACATTTTGGTACCAGGCCTTGTGGAAGCACAAGGCCTCCCACTGTTTTTATGAGGTTTTAAATGACTTTGTGTATTTTTTCAAAGTTTTGTTGTTAAGAGAAGATGCTCCCCGCATATCTGACCAGGATACCAGGTTTTTGGACAGGAAGGGGGCACTTGAACATATGGATAATTACACTGTGATAAGGATTTTTGTCTCCAAGTAAAAACCTACTCTCCTTCCATGTCACATTATGGAAAATAATGTTTGTTACAGAAATAACAAGGCAATACAACTATTGGTTGCATGTATTCCATGAGAAGAGAAAAAAACAGTTCATTCCTCTAACTTGGAAATTTGGGGACTTCGTGTTGAGGAACGCCAACAAAATTGATGAATTCACAGCTCAATTCAACAACTTGAACCTAACATATGCTGAAAGCCTAAGAGGGTTAGACCCTAATAAACATTTTTTAGAAAATTTACTAACACTTGGCTTCGACAATTATTTTTGGAAAAAAAACCTGACCAAAAACAGAGACACTGACGACAACGCTCCTACTTCTGATGTCGTCGACCTAGACACACTGCAAATCACTACTGAATTGTACAAACAACAGGGAAAAGGCCCCAGTGAGAAGAGTGTTCAATCGACAGATAACACTCCCAAAAGTACAACATCCCAGAGCATCGCTCCAACGACCCACCACAACAACAAAGAAACTCAAAATTCTTCAAACAGAGGAGGAGATAATGACCCTCCTCACTCTAAAATTGATAGTTCTCACAAGCTTCCTGTGGACAATACGAGAAAAAAAATTGTGGGACAGGTGGAAGAGCCCGAAATTGAGAGTGAGAAAATGGAACTTGAGCCTAATCTGGATAGCATATTCTGCAACCTTGATCAACCCGAAGACGCGATCCAACATAGTCGTCCAATGGACATAGTTGATATCGAAATTTTTGACAAATATTAACCCTTCGTGTTCCAGAGCGTTGTTTTTTACAGTGAGTCTAAAAAATTAATTATTGAAAAGAGAGATGTAAAAAATAATAAAGGAAAATCTTGTTCAGAGGTTAACCTTGCGAACATACAACCGTCCCAAATCTGTCGACTTCACATAGCAACCACAGATTCTCTTGATGATTCCATTGGAGGCATTGAGGCCAAGAATTCCAGACTGAAGGGTCAAGTCAACGAATTGGAGGAAGCTTTTATTCCTATGCCATTGCTTGCCAATCCTTTGGCAATAGCCATGCCTGCCACCCCTGCAGCCAAGTTAAAAGGATCCTCCAGCCTCCTCACATCGTGTAGAGGATATGTGGAGAATAGTATAAAGAAAAGAATGGAACTAATTGTTGAGGCATGAGAAACATCACAAACCATGGTTTCCCTTGGAACGGGGGCACATAATTTGCTTGAACATTTGCAGGCGAATTTAAAAAATGAAGAACGTTTCTATTTAGAAACGGTCCTTCCTTTTGGCACCATTTTCAACAACATGACAAAAATGAGAAGAAGACAACAAGATATCCCATCCAAAAACTGGATCACTCAATTAAATGCATGCTGGAAAGAAAAAGTGAAGAACATGTTGTTGGGTATGTGTTACATTCTTTACATGTGTGTGTGTNAGATCGTTCCAAGGGATTGGAAGGGCTTCGACGGATTCTAGCACCTAGGTTTTCATTGTAGGGGCTTGACCATTAGATCTAGTGCATTCCAAAGGAGTTTCATGGGCCATTTGGGTTATTGGATGCATTAGACGAATTAGAGAGAACGAGGGCAATTTTGAGATTCAGATCTATTTCATTTGAGGAGATTATACATAAGATCTGACCCTGAGACTTCACCTAGTGACTTGAAGTGTCCTGATGTATCTTTATAGCAAGTTTCAGGACATTTTGAGGCCTCCTTCATTAGGGCCGAAATTCTAGGGTTTGGCAGTTTTAGGAGGGCACAACTCCATTGGAGGATTCAACATTTGGAGGAGTTTCCCTTGGTGTTTTGGTCTGAGATTTCAGGAGGGTATTCTACTCATCCCGATCTACAATTGACATCTTCTGCATAGCATTTGGAGGTCCTTGACAGTAGGGCCGAATTATTGAGGGTCTTCAAGGTTTCAACGGGACGTGACATCTTCCAGCTTGAGGGTTTGGCACTTCATTCAGCAATATCTACTCCTACATCGATTTTTAGTGGAGATTCAACCTTTGAAGGCTTGTGGAATCTTCTATTGGAGCATTTTGTAGCAGATCCTATCTTCTATTTTCTTTATTGGAGCCATCTAATGTGCATTCTAGATTGGCATTTCATTGTATTGAGTTTTTGCTATCTATTTATGAATAAAGATCAGATCTACAGTGTTTTGGCTTGTCTATCATCTTATTGATCTTGCATATGGTTGAGGTATGTTCCATTATTGTATCTCCTTGTTTACTATTGCAAACACCCATATAACACATCAAAAAACCCTAAGTGTAACTGTAAGCAAAGTGTTTGACAAAATACAACAACCAAAAAAGTTTTAAAAGACACCCAAAACCGTGATGTTCCTGGCATAACGGCTTGGGAACATTACATTATGGCACCAAATCGACAATAGTTCTGTGGAGATACAATGAACATCTTCGGGTGCGAGGACCAAAAGTTCCAGTGGTCCAAGGCATATTCTTATTACTCATCCCCTACCGCCCATAACGAAATAATTTGGACCTCTGGGATTGCTCATGCAGGTTTTGTCCCTAAAGTTTTTGATTGTAAGGAGCTGGTGGCTGGGTGCATCGATAAATATATTTCATGCCAAAGAATTATTCCACTACGGGACCACTCTTCTATTTCTTTGTCACCTCAAGTATTCTACCAGATGTTAAGATTGTCGGAGCCAACATTGACGTTCAAAGGAGAAGATTCCAAACAGTTCTTAAGAAAGCATAATAATGGGTTGGACCTCTTGCCCAACTTCCTGGAAGATCCGATGGCAGTTCCTAAAGATATCACAAGCTTGCAGGTTAGTTCATTTAGAAATCTATTCCGGGAAATTGCCTGGTTGTTTACACGAATAACAGGACATGAGTCCACAACAACTATTTTCTGCATGGTTCTTTATATTTTGTATTTCACAGTCAAGGAACAAGCCATTTTTTATTGGGGCAAGCTAATTTCCCATGAAATCTATTCCCAATTGTCAAGCTTCAAAAAGGAGATGAAATTTTATATGTCATCCTACTTGGTTTTTGTGATAGCGCATTGTTGCCAGTTTCCAAAACTGTCTCTGTCCAAGAAGGTAAATTGGGAATTCGACCCAGTAACATTTTGGTACCAGGCCTTGTGGAAGCACAAGGCCTCCCACTGTTTTTATGAGGTTTTAAATGACTTTGTGTATTTTTTCAAAGTTTTGTTGTTAAGAGAAGATGCTCCCCGCATATCTGACCAGGATACCAGGTTTTTGGACAGGAAGGGGGCACTTGAACATATGGATAATTACACTGTGATAAGGATTTTTGTCTCCAAGTAAAAACCTACTCTCCTTCCATGTCACATTATGGAAAATAATGTTTGTTACAGAAATAACAAGGCAATACAACTATTGGTTGCATGTATTCCATGAGAAGAGAAAAAAACAGTTCATTCCTCTAACTTGGAAATTTGGGGACTTCGTGTTGAGGAACGCCAACAAAATTGATGAATTCACAGCTCAATTCAACAACTTGAACCTAACATATGCTGAAAGCCTAAGAGGGTTAGACCCTAATAAACATTTTTTAGAAAATTTACTAACACTTGGCTTCGACAATTATTTTTGGAAAAAAAACCTGACCAAAAACAGAGACACTGACGACAACGCTCCTACTTCTGATGTCGTCGACCTAGACACACTGCAAATCACTACTGAATTGTACAAACAACAGGGAAAAGGCCCCAGTGAGAAGAGTGTTCAATCGACAGATAACACTCCCAAAAGTACAACATCCCAGAGCATCGCTCCAACGACCCACCACAACAACAAAGAAACTCAAAATTCTTCAAACAGAGGAGGAGATAATGACCCTCCTCACTCTAAAATTGATAGTTCTCACAAGCTTCCTGTGGACAATACGAGAAAAAAAATTGTGGGACAGGTGGAAGAGCCCGAAATTGAGAGTGAGAAAATGGAACTTGAGCCTAATCTGGATAGCATATTCTGCAACCTTGATCAACCCGAAGACGCGATCCAACATAGTCGTCCAATGGACATAGTTGATATCGAAATTTTTGACAAATATTAACCCTTCGTGTTCCAGAGCGTTGTTTTTTACAGTGAGTCTAAAAAATTAATTATTGAAAAGAGAGATGTAAAAAATAATAAAGGAAAATCTTGTTCAGAGGTTAACCTTGCGAACATACAACCGTCCCAAATCTGTCGACTTCACATAGCAACCACAGATTCTCTTGATGATTCCATTGGAGGCATTGAGGCCAAGAATTCCAGACTGAAGGGTCAAGTCAACGAATTGGAGGAAGCTTTTATTCCTATGCCATTGCTTGCCAATCCTTTGGCAATAGCCATGCCTGCCACCCCTGCAGCCAAGTTAAAAGGATCCTCCAGCCTCCTCACATCGTGTAGAGGATATGTGGAGAATAGTATAAAGAAAAGAATGGAACTAATTGTTGAGGCATGAGAAACATCACAAACCATGGTTTCCCTTGGAACGGGGGCACATAATTTGCTTGAACATTTGCAGGCGAATTTAAAAAATGAAGAACGTTTCTATTTAGAAACGGTCCTTCCTTTTGGCACCATTTTCAACAACATGACAAAAATGAGAAGAAGACAACAAGATATCCCATCCAAAAACTGGATCACTCAATTAAATGCATGCTGGAAAGAAAAAGTGAAGAACATGTTGTTGGGTATGTGTTACATTCTTTACATGTGTGTGTGTGGGCGTGTCAGATTCGACAACTGTGTCTGACGATCCTAAATTACTTCTCTCTTTATGTCGTGTGTGCCGAGCGATTTCCTAGGGGGGTCCCAGGGGGGCCAAGTATGCCCCCCCCTGGTTATGCGCAGTGTTCTAGGTAGCGCCCTGAATTTTTTTTTTTGGGCTGTTTTTGCTATTTTTAGCGGTTTTCTATATTAATCTCAGATTAAGGGATTAGGGTTTTGGTAGCTATGGAATACCTAAAACATTGTATATATTGTATGGTGAATGGTGAAATTAATACAATGAAGAGTTGAAATGTGTGGCACTAAAGAAGACTGGTTTTCTCTTGGTTAAGGGTTTCAAGTGTAAATATCTGTGTACTATGTGTATGAGCCATTGATTAATTTCTATTTTGCTTAAGAATCTATATGCATTGCTTTACTTCACAGGTTTAAAACTTACATGTGGTATGAAATCTTGTTTTTGGCTTCAGAGGGATGGCTTTGTTGTTGAGGGTTTGGCTTGGTCTTGATAAATCAAGTTTATCTTGGGTCTGTGATAAACCTGGGTTTAGTGGGAGATTTTGCAGTGGTGATTCGAGTGTAGAAAAAGGAATGGTGAGCTCTTCTAGAATCGAGATAGAGAAGTTCAATGGTAAAAAATTTGAGCTATGGAAGCTCAAGATGGAGGACCTTCTTGTAGACAAAGAACGATGGATCGTTGTGGATCCTGGTACACAACCTACTAGTACGCAACCTACTTGCACACAATCGATTGGTACACAACCTACTAGTCCACAAACTACTAGTACACCACCTACTGGTATGTCGAAGGAACATTGGTAGAAATTGGAAAGAAGAGCAAGGAGTACTATTCGACTCTGCCTGGTAGATTCAGTGTTGTTGAATGTCTCGGGAGAATCTACATGCAAGGAACTATGGGATAAGTTAGGGAATTTGTATCAATCAAAGTCCTTGGTAAACAAGTTGTTTCTTCGAACGAAACTGTAACATCTTAAGATGGAAGATGGAGATTCTGTGACATAACATCTAAATGCCTTTAATACTCTGGTAAATCAACTTGTCTCTCTTAATATTACCATTGCAGAAGAAGATAAGTGTATTACTTTGTTATTTTCTTTTCCAGACTCTCGGCATAATCTGGTTGTAGCAATTGGTAGTACCACTAAATCTACACTGAAGTATGAGCATGTAGTTGCATCCTTGTTATCTGAAGAGATGAGGTGGAAAAACATGGATGTTCATAGCACATATGATTTATTTGTAAGAGGTCGTACTCGAGACAAGAATCCTGGTAAGTCTTCGGGGGGGTTTAAATCTACAGGTAGATCTAAGTCTCCAGAAAAATATTTGAGGAAATGCTGGAAGTGTGGTAAAAAAAGGCATTATAAGAAAGATTGCAAGTCTAAGAAGGTTGATAAACCAAAAGGATCTGATAGTAACTCTTCCACAGAGGAGAAAACCTCCACTGAAGAAGGAGGTGATGTTTACCTAGAATATACAGGTACACATGCAGACCGTGATGTATGGTTGATCAACTCAAGTGCGTCATATCATATGACTCCTCACAGAGTGTGGTTCTGTGAATATGAAAAATATGATGGTGGTGATGTATTCCTAGGAGATGACTTGACAACAAAAATCATGGGATGTGGAAGGGTTAAGTTGTTGCTAAAAGATGAAAGGATTATAACTCTCCTTGGGGTTCTTCACATTCCAAAACTAGCCAGGAGCCTAATATCTGTAAGCAAGTTGGATGATGCAGGAGTGGATAGTGTATTGGGAAAGGGCACTTACCTTACGGTATGAGGGGAAATGGTGTTGATGAGGGGATTTCGGTGTGGAGCTTTGTACAAGTTATTGGGAAGAACTTATACTAATGGGTGTAACAATTATGTTTTACTTGAGCAGATAAATGAAGGAGACAAGACCAATACTGTCCCTGAAAGAAGACCATGTTGTGGCATCAAAGACTGGGGCATATTGGAGAAAAGGACCTTCGAACACTACACGGTAAAGGTATGGTTGAAGGTATGTCTAATTGCACTCTGGATTTTGATNAAATGGAACTTGAGCCTAATCTGGATAACATATTCTGCAACCTTGATCAACCCGAAGACGCGATCCAGCATAGTCGTCCAATGGACATAGTTGATACCAAAATTTTTGACAAAGATTAACCCTTCGTGTTCCAGAGCGTTGTTTTTTACAGCGAGTCTAAAAAATTAATTATTGAAAAGAGAGATGTAAAAAATAATAAAGAAAAATCTTGTTCATAGGTTAACCTTGCGAACATACAACCGTCCCAAAACTGTCGACTTCACATAGCAACCACAGATTCTCTTGATGATTCCATTGGAGGCATTGAGGCCAAGAATTCCAGACTGAAGGGTCGGGTCAACGAATTGGAGGAAGCTTTTATTCCTATGCCATTGCTTGCCAATCCTTTGGCAATAGCCATGCCTGCCACCCCTGCAACCAAGTTAAAAGGATCCTCCAGCCTCCTCACATCGTGTAGAGGATATGTGGAGAATAGTATAAAGAAAAGAATGGAACTGATTGCTGAGGCATGAGAAACATCACAAACCATGGTTTCCCTTGGAACGGGGGCACATAATTTGCTTGAACATTTGCAGGCGAATTTAAAAAATGAAGAACGCTTCTATTTAGACACGATCCTTCCTTTTGGCACCATTTTCAACAACATGACAAAAATGAGAATAAGACAACAAGATATCCCATCCAAAAACTGGATCACTCAATTAAATGCATGCTGGAAAGAAAAAGTGAAGAACATGTTGTTGGGTATGTGTTACATTCTTTACATGTGTGTGTGTGGGCGTGTCAGATTCGACAACTGTGTCTGACGATCCTAAATTACTTCTCTCTTTATGTCGTGTGTGCCGAGCGATTTCCTAGGGGGGTCCCAGGGGGGCCAAGTATGCCCCCCCCTGGTTATGCGCAGTGTTCTAGGTAGCGCCCTGAATTTTTTTTTTTGGGCTGTTTTTGCTATTTTTAGCGGTTTTCTATATTAATCTCAGATTAAGGGATTAGGGTTTTGGTAGCTATGGAATACCTAAAACATTGTATATATTGTATGGTGAATGGTGAAATTAATACAATGAAGAGTTGAAATGTGTGGCACTAAAGAAGACTGGTTTTCTCTTGGTTAAGGGTTTCAAGTGTAAATATCTGTGTACTATGTGTATGAGCCATTGATTAATTTCTATTTTGCTTAAGAATCTATATGCATTGCTTTACTTCACAGGTTTAAAACTTACATGTGGTATGAAATCTTGTTTTTGGCTTCAGAGGGATGGCTTTGTTGTTGAGGGTTTGGCTTGGTCTTGATAAATCAAGTTTATCTTGGGTCTGTGATAAACCTGGGTTTAGTGGGAGATTTTGCAGTGGTGATTCGAGTGTAGAAAAAGGAATGGTGAGCTCTTCTAGAATCGAGATAGAGAAGTTCAATGGTAAAAAATTTGAGCTATGGAAGCTCAAGATGGAGGACCTTCTTGTAGACAAAGAACGATGGATCGTTGTGGATCCTGGTACACAACCTACTAGTACGCAACCTACTTGCACACAATCGATTGGTACACAACCTACTAGTCCACAAACTACTAGTACACCACCTACTGGTATGTCGAAGGAACATTGGTAGAAATTGGAAAGAAGAGCAAGGAGTACTATTCGACTCTGCCTGGTAGATTCAGTGTTGTTGAATGTCTCGGGAGAATCTACATGCAAGGAACTATGGGATAAGTTAGGGAATTTGTATCAATCAAAGTCCTTGGTAAACAAGTTGTTTCTTCGAACGAAACTGTAACATCTTAAGATGGAAGATGGAGATTCTGTGACATAACATCTAAATGCCTTTAATACTCTGGTAAATCAACTTGTCTCTCTTAATATTACCATTGCAGAAGAAGATAAGTGTATTACTTTGTTATTTTCTTTTCCAGACTCTCGGCATAATCTGGTTGTAGCAATTGGTAGTACCACTAAATCTACACTGAAGTATGAGCATGTAGTTGCATCCTTGTTATCTGAAGAGATGAGGTGGAAAAACATGGATGTTCATAGCACATATGATTTATTTGTAAGAGGTCGTACTCGAGACAAGAATCCTGGTAAGTCTTCGGGGGGGTTTAAATCTACAGGTAGATCTAAGTCTCCAGAAAAATATTTGAGGAAATGCTGGAAGTGTGGTAAAAAAAGGCATTATAAGAAAGATTGCAAGTCTAAGAAGGTTGATAAACCAAAAGGATCTGATAGTAACTCTTCCACAGAGGAGAAAACCTCCACTGAAGAAGGAGGTGATGTTTACCTAGAATATACAGGTACACATGCAGACCGTGATGTATGGTTGATCAACTCAAGTGCGTCATATCATATGACTCCTCACAGAGTGTGGTTCTGTGAATATGAAAAATATGATGGTGGTGATGTATTCCTAGGAGATGACTTGACAACAAAAATCATGGGATGTGGAAGGGTTAAGTTGTTGCTAAAAGATGAAAGGATTATAACTCTCCTTGGGGTTCTTCACATTCCAAAACTAGCCAGGAGCCTAATATCTGTAAGCAAGTTGGATGATGCAGGAGTGGATAGTGTATTGGGAAAGGGCACTTACCTTACGGTATGAGGGGAAATGGTGTTGATGAGGGGATTTCGGTGTGGAGCTTTGTACAAGTTATTGGGAAGAACTTATACTAATGGGTGTAACAATTATGTTTTACTTGAGCAGATAAATGAAGGAGACAAGACCAATACTGTCCCTGAAAGAAGACCATGTTGTGGCATCAAAGACTGGGGCATATTGGAGAAAAGGACCTTCGAACACTACACGGTAAAGGTATGGTTGAAGGTATGTCTAATTGCACTCTGGATTTTGAT
>JZKD02S1316705.1:0-11843 GCA_000966675.3 Picea glauca
GGGAATTTAAATTAAGCCACTACCGTTGACATTAAAGTTATTTACCTAAAGAGAAAATTAATTGAGGTATCAATAATACTTTATAACAAAAAAATGTAGTGGGAAAATAAAAGGAATCTTAGAAGTGMGCTTAAATATTAAGTGGATACCGTTCATTATGAGATATAAGTCATATTTTATTAACGGGATATTTAGAAGTTAATTGCATAAGTCAACATATTAAGTCTATAAAGAAGAGGATTAAGTGAAGACAAAAAAGAAGTTTAATTCTAGAATTATGACAGCCAGTTAAACTCAACATAAAATAAATTTTCAGAATTGAAACATGAGTATTCTGAACATCGTTTAACGCATAAATAAAATTATATCAGCAACACATAACTCAAAAAATTATAACACAAAGATTTTTGGTCTAACAACGACCCTGGAAAAACCCACAAGGGGAAAACCATTGAGAGGGAGTTTTTATTATTTCAGAGCTTCAGAGAAAATCTTTTACAACATATTCATCTTCATAATTTTAATGACAAACTTATCTCGAAAACCGTACCAAGTCTTCACACAAAACTTGAGCCAAACTCCTCGAAATTCGTACTTGAATTTCCTGCACAAAAGTACAGGTCTGCTCCTCGATATTTGTGCCTCTTTCTTGTTGTACGGATGCCTCGAAATCTATGCGAACAACAACAACAATATTCTGGGTAATAAATGACTGTACGACTTCCTTACAAACCGTGCCAAACTCCCAGAAATCACACATAGAAATTATCGTCGATTTATGTGTAGCAAAACGACTGTATGGACAGTCAAAATCTGTATGGTACGACCTGTGTCAGCTGGCTGTACCTTCCTCATTTTCTGTGCCAAAAACTTAGCCGCACAGATTGCTGAAATCCATAGTGTACGGCCTGAATTAAATGTTGTGCCTCTTCCTCGATTTCTATGCCAACATAAAGTTGTACGAACTCCTGAAATCCATATTGTACGGCCTGCTATAAATGTTGTACCTTGTGCCTCGAAATGCATGCTAGTTTTCAGCCTTGAAATGCGTGCCCTAGCTCTGCAAAAATGGCCTCTTTCTCAAACTCGAATTTCTTCTCTTGCTCTCTCAAAAATAATGTTTCATCTACCCAAGAATGTGTGCGCCCTTCTACCCTAGTCGACCTCATGAGGGAATCTCAAGAGTCATCTCATTTAACGGTTGAGATTAGAGGAGATCAACGGTGGAGATAAAATCACTTTATTCACCCACTTTCCCTAAGTCTCAAAAGATCACCTTTTAATTTGTCTCTCACAAATTAAATGACTAGGGTCCACATTAGACACTTTCTCACCCCTTAGCGCCTAGGGGATGACAAACACTTGCCTATGTACTTTTTAATTATTTTAACACTTGGTGCCATTTGACAAACCTTCTTGGATTATAAAATTGAAGCTTTGGAGGATCTGTTGTGTCTCTTAGACTATTCTTGGAGCCATTGTATGTGTTATTATTGACACAATATTGCTGCAATTGTTTTGGTATTTCCTTACTTGCAT
Organism: Picea glauca; assembly: GCA_000966675.3. Taxonomy (NCBI): domain Eukaryota; kingdom Viridiplantae; phylum Streptophyta; class Pinopsida; order Pinales; family Pinaceae; genus Picea; species Picea glauca. Next base: position 1,540 of record JZKD02S1316705.1, read on the forward strand.
TATTTTGCTTGGAGACCTAATCAAAGTATTTTGCTTGGGATAGATTAGTTGTAGTATTGCTATTAATCTTTGTGGGTTATTTCTGTTAGGTTTGGAAAGTATTTGGGAAGCCATTAGAATATACTCACCTTCTTGTTGTATTTTGTAGCAAGGATTTACATATCTGTAGGTTACCAAAGGCTTGGAGGAGTGGATTTCAGATCTGGAAATTCACTTGTTCAACCTTCTCAAGCTTATTTTATTTTTTGATTTCATTTCCAGCCATTAATCTTTCAATTTTTAGTATTATTCTTATCTAATATTTCAATCTAATCTTCCCTTTCAAGTTCATATTTTTTTAAAATAATTTATGTTTTATGAAATAACAAAAATTAACTTGTTCCAAGTCATTTTTATTCATTTCTAGCAAGAAATACTTGTTGTTTTTTGCAAGTTTTCACCATTTTAAGGAGGATATTGTGCATTTTTGGTGCCAAAAGACTCAATGAAGCATCCAAGAGTTGTGTCGCCAAACCCTCTTCTCAACTCTCACTTTCTAAAGCATTGTAAGCAGCCCAAGGGAGTCTCTTGGGTTTGCATTCTCTATTTCATTTTCCAAATCTGTAAATTGTAAATTAGTTTTAGTATTTCGCCCACACCCTGCATAGTGTTTGGCTTTGCCATCCATGCAATATCATGAAGGCTAGCTTAAAATTTAATTTCAGTATAGCACTAGGGGTTGTGCAAGGGGTGTGATTTGGGAAAGTACAGGAAGACTGCCTTGCCTAGCAGTGACAATAGAGCAACAAGTATCCTTGTTCTTATTCATTCAGATGTATGTGGCCTGATGCCGTCGACATCATCGACTAGTTGTTTATACTATGTTATATTCATTGATGACTTCTCATGAAAGTCTTGGATTTTCTTCATGAAGACCAAAGGACAGGCCTTCAATTGGTTCCAAGAGTTCAAATCTCTTGTGGAGAACCAAACTGGGAAAAAAATCAGAGTTCTGAGGACAAACAATGGGGGTGAGTATACCTCCAAGGAGTTCATGGACTTTTGTGCAGGAGAGGGCATCAAGAGAGAGTTGACTTTTCCTTACAACCCACAACAGAATGGGATTGCTGAGAGGAAGAACAGGGCCATAGTTGGGGCTGCGAGAGCCATGCTACATGATTAGGGGCTGCCACTATTTCTTTGGGTTGAGGCATTCTACACTGTAGTTTATTTGCAGAACACGAGTCCACACAGGGCAGTGGGTAGTATGACTCTTGAGGAGGCTTTTTCTGGGAAGAAACCTGAGGTGAGGCACTTTCGGATTTTTGGGTGCATCACATATTTACATGTCCCTTCTGAGAAGAGGACAAATCTAGAACCCACGACAGAGAGATGGATCTTTGTTGGGTATAGTGAGACTTCAAAGGCTTTCCGTATATACATTCCTTCCTTGAGGAAGACAGTTTTGAGGAGGGATGTGAGATTTGAGGAGGACGAAGCCTTTAGGAAGTCACGAGGGACAGAGAGGGGTGAGCAGTCATCACCTCAGATTCAGGTGAGTCCGCAACAGACTATAGTGACACAGAGTTTGGGGTCACCAGTTTCGGTGACGATTGGTCCACAAGTGACAGGGCCACAGATGTCAAGATCGCAGGTTACTGGTCCACAGGTTTTAGGATCAAGTACTCCAAAGTATACTTCAGGATCATAGTCTTCAGGAGATGGGGTTGAGCAGGGAGAGTCCCCTCCACGGGACACTACTTCAGAGAGGAGGAAGCCCAGGTGGCTTAAGGATACTTTGAGGGAGACAAAGGGTTCAATGGGGAATCCCATGCAGGTAGTGGGGGAGAGTAAACCTCCTGAGAGGTTTTGCAACTACATCGCGATGGTGAGCAGTATTTGGGAGTCTGAGCCTTCCACCTTTGAGGAGGCTACTGGTAGACAGGTTTGGAGAGATGCCATGATGGAAGAGTACAATTCCATAATGAAGAATGATGTTTGGGAAGTTGTTCCTAGACTCGAGGGGAAGTCAATAGTGACTTCCAGGTGGCTCTATAAACTCAAGCATGCTGCAGATGGCAGCATTGAGAAGTACAAAGCTTGCTTTGTAGCTCGGGGGTTCTCACAGGTTGAGGGAGTTGATTATGATGAGACCTTCGCGCCAATTGCTAGATCTACCTTGATCAGGTCGGTGATTTCCATTGCAGCGAAGATGGGTTGGAAGATTCACCAAATGGATGTGAAGACCGCATTTTTGTATGGTTCTACACAGGAGGTGTATATTGAGCAACCATTGGGCTTTGAGATGCATGGGAGAGATTCTCATGTGTGTAGACTGAAGAAGGCATTGTATGGGTTGAAACAAGCTCCCAGTATGGGTTGAAACAAGCTTCCAGAGCTTGGTATATGAGGATGGATGCCTATTTGCAGAAGTTGGGCTTTGAGAAGAGTGAGGCGAATTCCAACCTATACTTCATTGTGGCTGGAGAGGATCCTCTCATTCTCTTGCTAAATGTGGATGATCTTTTCGTTAGAAGGGCAGAGAGACTCATCACTAGCTGCAAGGAGAGCCTTTGCTTCAGAGTTTGAGATCACTGATATTGGACTGATGCACTATTTTTTGGAATTGGAGGTTTGGCAGGAGCCTGGACACATCTTCCTGGGACAGGGGAAGTATGTGTCTGATATTCTGAGTAGATTTCAGATGGAGGACAGTAGGCCCATGACCACTCCCATGATTACCATCTGGAAGAAGCTTCATGCTTCTAAGTCACAGTTGGTGGATTCCACTTTATATCGTTAGTTGATCGGGTCTTTGATGTATTTGGTCAATACCAGGCCATATATTTGTTTTGTTGTCAACACTCTCAGTTAGTTCATGGTGGAGCCTAGGAGAGTGCACTGGGTGGCAGCAAAACATGTGCTCAGGTATATTTGTGGTACGATAGATTATGGTTTGGACTATCAAAGAGGAGATGGAGTTTTTTTGGTGGGCTTACAGATTTAGATTGGGGAGGATGTGTCAGTGAACATAAGAGTACTTTAGGGTGTTGTTTCCGATTGGGCTCAACAGTTCTGTCTTGGTTCAGTCGGAAGCAAAAGTCAGTGGCATTGAGTTCTGCAGAGGCTGAGTATATGGCTGCCAGTCAAGGTAGTTGTGAGGCCCTTTGGCTGCGCAAGTTGCTGGTGGGATTGTTTGGTGTGCAGTTGAGACCTTCCTTGATTTATTTTGATAATCAGAGTTGCATTAAACTCTCAGAGAATTCAGTATTTCATGACAGGTCTAAGCATATCGAGGTTCGTTATCACTTTATCCGTGACTATGTTTAGAGAGGAGTAGTGGAGCTACAATAGATATCTACAAATGAGCAGGTTGCAGACATACTCACCAAAGCATTGGGCAAAGACAAGTTTGTATTTTTCATGGACAAGCTTAGAGTGGTGAGTAACACTTTGCTCGGTAAGAGGGAGTGTTAAAAATAACTAAAACGTATCGAGGCAAGTGTTTCTCATCACCTAGGCGCCTAAGGAGTGAGAAAGTGCCTAATGTGGACCCTAGTCATTTAATTTGTGAGAGACGAATTAAAAGGTGACTTTTTGAGACTTAGGGAAAGTGGGTGAATAAAGTGATTTTATGTCCACCGTTGATCTCGTCTAATCTCAACCGTTAGATGAGATGACTCTCGAGATTCCCTCATGAGGTCGACTAGGGTAGGAGAGCGCACCCATTCTTGGGTAGATGAAACATTATTTTTGAGAGAACAAGAGAATAAATTTGAGTTTGAGAAAGAGGCCATTTTTTGCAGAGCTAGGGCACACATTTTGAGGCTGAAAACTAGCACGCATTTCAAGGTAGAAGGTACAACATTTATAGCAGGTTGTACAGTACGAATTTCGATAGTCCGTACAACTTTATGTTGGCACAGAAATTGAGGAAGAGGCACAACATTTAATTCAGGCCGTATAGTACGAATTTCAATAGTCCGTACGGCTGAGTTTTTGGAATAGAAATCGAGGAAGGTACAACCAGTTGACACAGGCCGTACTGTATGGATTTTGATTGTCTGTACAGTTGTTTTGTTGCACAAAAATCGAGGATAATTTCTGTGTGTGATTTCTCGGATTTTGGCATGGTTTTCAAGGAGGTTGTACTGCCATTTATTATTGAGAATATTGCTGCTGCTGTTGGCACAGATTTTGAGGCATCTGTACAACAAGAAAGAGACACAAATATCGAGGAATAGGCCTGTACTTTTGTGCAGGAAATTCGAGGAGTTTGGCTCAGGTTTTGCATGAAGACTTGGCACAGTTTTCGAGATAAGCTTGTGATTAAATTTCTAAAGATGAATATGCTGTAAAAGATTTTCTCTGAAGCTCTGAAATAATAAAAACTTCCTCTCACTGGTTTTCTTCTTGTGGGTTTTTCTAGTGTCACTGTTAGACCAAAAATCTCTGTGTTATAATTTTTTGAGTTATGTGCTGCTGATATAATTTTATTTCTACGTTAAACGATGTTCAAAGTCGTCATGTTTCAGTTCTGAAAATTTATTTTATGCTGAGTTTAATTGGTTGTCATAAAACTGGGTTTGGGCATTAAACATTGGCTGAAAAATCAGCGAGACTTGAAACTGGGTGGGGTTTGAAATTTTGCACCAAGAACCATGAGAGAAAATGGGAGAGAATGAGAGAGAGAGGGGAGAGATTTTGGCATAATATAGTTGTTGTGAGAAGTCCCTTTGAAAATGAGGAGGGAAGACTTTATTTTATATGTGGGAGAGAGGAGAAACCCCTCTTGGATGAGTTACAAGTGTCACCCATCTAGGAGAGAGAGAACAAGTCAAGGAAGAGGCACTTTTAGGGTTTTGGTGGTGAGTTAGGGTTTGAGGGGTGAGATGTGAATGGGGAAAACCCCTTTTTGACTTGTCAAACATGGGGTTAGGCTATAGGAAGGGCACATTTAGGGCTTTGACACTTTTTTCACTTTAATTTTTTACTTTCTTTCAATTAATGAGGAAGGGGGGCACACTTTTTCACTAGGGAGACTCACTTTTGGTTGTTGGCTTCACATGGGGGGGTTTTCTAAGTGGATTTTCACTTTTCCAACTGAGGAAATACATTAGAAATCATTTCCCCACTCTCTCTCATGACTTTAGACACTTTTTCAATTTTTTGGCTTTTTACCTTAGCCATTTATTTGCTGATTTTTGAGTGACTTGGTCTCCTCATGGACAATGACGTAGTAAAACTTGTCCAATTGAGCTGAAACTTGATCCAAGGGTGTAGGGGGTCATAAGCCATTTGATTTGAGTACTCACACCCCTATACAAAATCCACAAGGACCAAATTTTTACATTTTACATAAAAAATAATTAAAAAATCCCAGTTTACGGAAATTTTAATTATTAAAAAATCCTATCAAAACTTAACGGAATTCCGCAAGACTCTAGGAGATGTCTAGCATGGTCATTTACAACACTTCTAAACCTTAGCCACCCCATTGGCTCGATCATTAGAACGCCATTGACCACTTCGAAGGATTATTGAGTGAAAAACTCAAAGGTAATTAAAATCGCCAAAAAAGCAAGAGTAATTACCTGAGGAAAAAAAACACTCGATGAAAGGACTTCCCTAATGATAACGTCCTAGGCAACTAACTGAGAATTGACCCATGCTAACATATTACATTATTATCCCACGTAGGGGAGCGAACATTCCGAGTACAAAGAAAGAAGTTCCGGGGGTAGAACTGCCCTGCTGAGCCATAAGTCTTCAAACATGTTGTACCACAAGGTACATATCTTCATGGTACATGATGTTGACCCCTAGTCGAAATAGGTGGTCAACAGGCCCAAGCGTTGGTACGTTGTTTGTGAATTATTATTGAAAAGTGAATGGAGAAGTTTTTTGTTTTTGGAAACTTTGGAGGATGTGTGGTGATAGGGGCTTGACATAGAAGCCTTGTTGCCCTGATTTCTTATGGATTTGGAAATGTATATTCAATTCTTTGGTCAAAAGGTTTGAGGAAATTTTACTTGAAGGCTTGAAAGCTTGGTTGTCATACTTTGTAAAAGGGGTTATAAGGTTTATTGATTCTTCTCAAAAGTTGAAGTGGCAACCAAACATGGTCCATGGTATATGGGACATGGAGAACATCGAGACTTTCAAATTGTATTTGGCCATAGTATTGTCATTGAGGGTCTTGATAATCAAGTCAATTTCTTTTGGCTATTGTCCTAGATCTGCCCAAAATTTGGATAAGGGGGTTTAAGGACTTTTATGCTCGTGTATGTTAAATGATTTTTTGATTGATTTGTGGGTTTTATGTCTAGGTTTTTTGACACATTTTATTTTGTCAAGTGACCAAGCACACTGAGTGGCAAATTGTAAATGCATCAAGAACAAACACTTCTTTGAATCAGGAGTTGGTTGAATCATTGAATTGTTAAAAATTAAGAAGACGGATAAGTCAATGAATTGTATGGAGGAATTGGATGAAACCCTTTCAAGTCAATAAGGTGTTTTTCATTTCAAAATTCATTGTGCNTTCTAAGTCACATTTGGTGGATTCCACTTTATATCGTTAGTTGATCGGGTCTTTGATGTATTTGGTCAATACCAGGCCATATATTTGTTTTGCTGTCAACACTCTCAGTTAGTTCGTGGTGGGGACTAGGAGGGTGCACTGGGTGGCAACAAAACATGTGCTCAGGTATCTTTGTGGTACGATAGATTATGGTTTGGACTATCAAAGAGGAGATGGAGTTTGTCTGGTGAGCTATACAGATTTAGATTGGGGAGGATGTGTCAGTGACCATAAGAGTACTTTAGTGTGTTGTTTCGGATTGGGCTCAATAGTTTTGTCTTGGTTCAGTCGGAAGCAAAATTCAGTGGCATTGAGTTCTGCAGAGGCTGAGTATATGGCTACCAGTCAGGGCAGTTGTGAGGCCCTTGGCTGTGCAAGTTGCTGGTGGGATTGTTTGGTGTGCAATTGAGACCTTCTTTGATTTACTTTGATAATCAGAGTTGCATTAAACTCTCAGAGAATTCAGTATTTCATGACAGGTCTAAGCATATCGAGATTCGTTATCACTTCATCCGTGACTATGTTCAAAGAGGAGCAGTGGAGCTACAATAGATATCTACAAATGAGCAGGTTGTAGACATACTCACCAAAGCATTGGGCAAAGGCAAGTTTGTATTTTTCAGGGACAAGCTTGGAGTGGTGAGTAACACTATCCTCGGTAAGAGGGAGTGTTAAAAATAACTAAAACGTACCGAGGCAAGTGTTTCTCATCACCTAGGCGCCTGAGGGGTGAAAAGTGCCGAATGTGGACCCTAGTCATTTAATTTGTGAGAGACAAATTAAAAGGTGACTTTTTGAGACTTAGGGAAAGTGGTTGAATAAAGTGATTTTATCTCCACCGTTGATCTCGTCTAATCTCAACCGTTAGATGATATGACTATTGAGATTCCCTCATGAGGTTGACTAGGGTAGGAGAGCGCACCCATTCTTGGGTAGATGAAACATTATTTTTGAGAGAACAAGAGAAGAAATTCGAGTTTGAGAAAGAGGCCATTTTTTGCAGAGAACGGGCACACATTTTGAGGTTGAAAACCATAATGCATTTCGAGGTAGAAGGTGCAACATTTATAGCAGGTCGTACAGTATGGATTTCAATAGTCCGTACAACTTTATGTTGGCACAAAAATTGAGGAAGAGGCACAACATTTAATTCAGGCTGTATAGTACGGATTTCAACAGTCCATACGACTGAGTTTTTGGCATAGAAACCGAGGAAGGTACAACCAGCTGACATAGGCCGTATCGTATGGATTTTCACTGTTTGTACAGTCGTTTTGTTGCACAGAAATTGAGGATAATTTCTGTGTGTGATTTCTGGGAGTTTGGCACGATTTTCAAGGAGGTCGTACTGTCATTTATTACCCAGAATATTGTTGCTGCTGTTGGCATAGATTTCGAGGCATCCGTACAACAAGAAAGAGGCACAAATATCGAGGAGCAGACCTGTACTTTTGTTCAGGAAATTCGAGGAGTTTGGCTCAAGTTTTGCGTGAAGACTTGGCACAGTTTTCAAGATAAGTTTGTGATTAAATTTTTGAAGATGAATATGCTGTAAAAGATTTTCTCTGAAGCTCTGAAATAATAAAAATTCCCTCTCTCACTGGTTTTCCCCTTGTGGGTTTTTCCAGTGTCATTGTTAGACCAAAAATATTTGTGTTATAATTTTTTGAGTTATGTGCTGCTCATATAATTTTATTTCTGCGTTAAACGATGTTCATAATCGTCATGTTTCAGTTTTGAAAATTTATTTTATGCCGAGTTTAATTGGCTGTCATAAAACTGGGTTTGGGCATTAAACATTGGCTGAAAAATCAGCGAGACTTGAAACTGGGCGGGGTCTGAAATTTTACACCAAGAACCATGAGAGAAAATGGGAGAGAATGAGAGAGAGAGGGGAGAGATTTTGGCATAATACAGTTGCTGTGAGAAGTCCCTTTGAAAATGAGGAGGGAAGACTTTATTTTATACATGGGAGAGAGGAGAAACCCCTCTTGGATGAGTTACAAGTGTCGCCCATCCTAGAGAGAGAGAACAAGTCAAGGAAGAGGCACTTTTAGGGTTTTGGTAGTGAGTTAGGATTTGAGGGGTGAGATGTGAAGGGGGAAAACCCCTTTTTGACTTGTCAAACATGAGGTTAGGCTATAGGAAGGGCGCATTTAGGGTTTTGACACTTTTTTCACTTTAATTTTTTACTTTCTCTCAATTCATGAGGAAGGGGGGCACACTTTTTCACTAGGGAGACTCACTTTTGGTTGTTGGCTTCGCATGGGGGAGTTTTCTAAGTGGATTTTCACTTTTCCAACTTAGGAAATAGATTAGAAATCATTTTCCCACTCTCTCTCATGACTTTAGACACTTTTTCAATTTTTTGGCTTTTTACCTTAGCCATTTATTTACAGATTTTTGACTGACTTGTTGTCCTCGTAGACAATGACGTAGCAAAACTTGTCCAATTGAGCTGAAACTTGATCCAAGGGTGTAGGGGGTTAGAAGCCATTTGATTTGAGTACTCACACCCCTATACAAAATCCACAAGGACCAAATTTTTACATTTTACATAAAAAATAATTAAAAAATCCCAGTTTACGGAAATTTTAATTATTAAAAAATCCTATCAAAACTTAACGGAATTCCGCAAGACTCTAGGAGATGTCTAGCATGGTCATTTACAACACTTCTAAACCTTAGCCACCCCATTGGCTCGATCATTAGAACGCCATTGACCACTTCGAAGGATTATTGAGTGAAAAACTCAAAGGTAATTAAAATCGCCAAAAAAGCAAGAGTAATTACCTGAGGAAAAAAAACACTCGATGAAAGGACTTCCCTAATGATAACGTCCTAGGCAACTAACTGAGAATTGACCCATGCTAACATATTACATTATTATCCCACGTAGGGGAGCGAACATTCCGAGTACAAAGAAAGAAGTTCCGGGGGTAGAACTGCCCTGCTGAGCCATAAGTCTTCAAACATGTTGTACCACAAGGTACATATCTTCATGGTACATGATGTTGACCCCTAGTCGAAATAGGTGGTCAACAGGCCCAAGCGTTGGTACGTTGTTTGTGAATTATTATTGAAAAGTGAATGGAGAAGTTTTTTGTTTTTGGAAACTTTGGAGGATGTGTGGTGATAGGGGCTTGACATAGAAGCCTTGTTGCCCTGATTTCTTATGGATTTGGAAATGTATATTCAATTCTTTGGTCAAAAGGTTTGAGGAAATTTTACTTGAAGGCTTGAAAGCTTGGTTGTCATACTTTGTAAAAGGGGTTATAAGGTTTATTGATTCTTCTCAAAAGTTGAAGTGGCAACCAAACATGGTCCATGGTATATGGGACATGGAGAACATCGAGACTTTCAAATTGTATTTGGCCATAGTATTGTCATTGAGGGTCTTGATAATCAAGTCAATTTCTTTTGGCTATTGTCCTAGATCTGCCCAAAATTTGGATAAGGGGGTTTAAGGACTTTTATGCTCGTGTATGTTAAATGATTTTTTGATTGATTTGTGGGTTTTATGTCTAGGTTTTTTGACACATTTTATTTTGTCAAGTGACCAAGCACACTGAGTGGCAAATTGTAAATGCATCAAGAACAAACACTTCTTTGAATCAGGAGTTGGTTGAATCATTGAATTGTTAAAAATTAAGAAGACGGATAAGTCAATGAATTGTATGGAGGAATTGGATGAAACCCTTTCAAGTCAATAAGGTGTTTTTCATTTCAAAATTCATTGTGC
>JZKD02S1316716.1:0-11843 GCA_000966675.3 Picea glauca
TTCCATAAAATGGAGATGTGTTTACTTATATTTCTTTTAAATGAACATTCTTAACTTTTTCAACATTATTGCTACATTTTAATTTTCTCTTGTGAAAATTAATAACCAATATAAATGAATATTTAATTATTTATTATTCTTTTCATTATTTTATTTTGTTGTCAATTCTTTTTTTTTAAATTGTCACCTCAAACTTTGAAGATCTCAACTAACTTAATTCAAGTTAACCAAAACAAATACTTTTAATTGCATGGAACTTTACATACATAACCATTCCATTTATATATTATATATTATAATATATATTTTTATTATATAATACATTGTTATTATATAATACATTTTTATTATATAATACATTGTTATAGGATTCTTATTCGTTAAGTAAGTAAAATTTTTATGACGAGTTTGTTTCTAAAATTGTTCTTAGCTTGAAGCTTTATATTTATTTTTGCTCATCATTTAAATAATACAGATTATATATGTTTTTTAAAATTCTATCATGAATACAAGTACATTTTTGTTGTGAACACAAAAAGGATTTTTGGTGTAGTAGACCATCTCAAAATTAAGCTCATCTTTATTAGGTGATGAAACTTGTGGTGTAGTAGACCATCCAAAAAAGTGATGAAACTTGTGATGTAGTAGACCATCCAAAAAACTCTTTGATAGAAGATTGGCTTTTTTTTTTTCTTTGAAACATTTTTTGATGTAAATACCTATATAATAAAAAATTGAAAGTGATTAGATAAGAGAAAAGCATGTTCATAAAATTCATAACTTCTAGTTAAAACATGAAGAGTTGTTTTAAAAAATAGTTATAAAAACAATGGATTCATCATATATTATTTATTTGTATTCCAAAAATCATCATACAGATCATTAGGTTTGAAATTAGTACAAAACCAATAATATTAAAATTTATTAAATTTCACACCATCCTAAAAAAAGTAAATCTAAGTAATGAAAATTTTAAATTAAATGTAACAAAACAATTAATTAATTTCAAAAAGAGTCAATAAATTTTATTAAGTAATGAGAATTTTAAACTAAATATTACAAAACCATTATTTATTTCAAAATAATTTAAAAGGATTAATAAAAAACAATAAGGAAAAGTTATTCCATAGTTTTACAAGAAAATATTTTCACATATTAAATTTATTTCAATTCTAATTAAATTTTTTATTGATTACCATTAAATTAAAAAAAAAAAAAACCTTTTTATTCCACAAAATCTTGATTAATTACAATCTTAAAAAAAAAATTAAAAACAACTCTTAACTAACATTTATCTACTAATTTAATAAACTAATTAATGTAAATGCATAACATGCATTTTTCATACTAATAAAAAATTTCAAAAAAATTATCTCTTTTTTTTTATATTATTATATAGTATCAACAATTATTAGATATCATATAAATAATAATCTTACCTTTTCACATTTAAAAAATTTGAATGACTCTGTATATTATTGAATCTATAATAAAATATATGCAACATCCCGCACTTACGAGCACATGTTATTGACTTATTCTTTGAGGAGACTTGCGTACAAGTGATCAAATTATAGTACATGGTTATTTGTTTCGCTTATGAATTTTTATGATGATGTTGATGGTTGTGATTTAATGTTATTTGATATATATGTGTTGACAGATACTATTAACGAGTTTTCCCTGAGTGTGCAGGACACTTGACATATTGTGGATGCTGATGGAATCAATGGACCTCCTTGGATTCCGGATTGAGTCAAGGAGTGGATTGTATTGGTTTGAGTATTTCATTTGTGAATATGTGGCATATGATTGATTATAGTATGATTTTATATATGGATCATTCACAGTGTTTCGTCGATGGATGCAGGCTGATAAATTCTTGCTAATCTGACTGACATAAGAAGTAAAGGGGCCATGCACAGAAACCAGATATTCAGGGAGAGGTGTGGCAGTGTCTCTGTCACAACCTACTATCACTCTCATCGTGGCTCAAATTGTAGGTTAACGATTACCTAGTTCAAGAGGTCCACGATGTCGTGACGGAAAACTGAGACAGTAGCTCACATATATTATAAGGGACACACAATAAGGCAGAGTCTTTATTCCTTAGAAACTTTTAGTCTCTCACAAGGTCACCTAAATGGAGTGTTGACTCCAAGGGTTGGACAACTACAAAAACCAACAAAAGGCGAGTGGTACCCTTGGAGCATGGAGTGCATCTTGAAGGACACGTCGCGTAAATAAAACTTGAGTCAATGAATCTAGATGGCCTAGAAAACCTTAAAGAATCATTATAAACCTTAAAAATCTTTAGGCCTTGTCAGATATGAATAATTAATGAGTAATTTATTAATTATAAATCCCAATAAAAGTCTAAGCCTATTCAAAAAATTTAAGTCTAAGTCTAAGTTTTTGTAAGCAGGCTAAACTAAATTATTAACTAAATTAAAAAGGATTGATGTAAATCAATTTAAGAAATTAAGAAAAATAAAATAAATTTAAAGAATTGATATAATACGCGTGTGAAAGAAAATACCAAATTGGAAATAAAGATAAGAAATGAATAAAGCTGAGATAATAGGTGCACACATAAAATGGTGTAATATCCCGCTCTTGCGCACACCTGATTGGACTTATTCTTTGAGGACACTTGCGTGCAAGTGATCCGGTTCATTATACGATTGGTTGTTTTGATTATGATTATGATTATGAGATGTTGTGGATCTGATGATATGTTATTTTGCTATATTTATATCGATAGGTTCTATTGATTGGTTTCTCCTGAGTGTGTATGAATATGGACATTAGAGGATGTTGATGGCATCGATGGATCTCCTTGGACTACGGATCAAGTAAGGGAGTGGACTGTTATGGTTTGATTTTTTTTGATATTACAGATGTGACATATGACTAGATATTATGATGCTGATTGTTATCGTTGTCATGTTTCGTTGATGGATACATGCTAACGATAGCTTGCTAACTAGACTCACATTAGGAGTAAAGGGGTCACACATGACAACCAAAGACATTGAGGGAGAGGTGTGGCAGTAGCCCTGCCACATCCTACTAGCACTCCCATCGTGGCTCGAACTGTAGGTTAACGATTACCCAGTTCGAGAGATCCACAATGTTGCGAGGGAAGACTGTGACAGTCGCTCATGATGATTCTAAGGGCTGCACAATAAGGAAGGGTCCTTATTCCTTAGAGGCCCTTAGTCTCCCACAAGGTCACCTGACAGAGTATTGACTCTAGAGGTTTGACATCTACCAAAATAAGTCAAAAAGTGAGTGACACCCTTAGAACACGTAGTGCGTCTTGAAGAGCACGTCACGCAAATAAAACAGGAAAATGCGAGTGGCACCCTTGGAGTACGTAGTGCGTCTTGAAGGGAACATCACAATTTTAACTCTGGTAATATTAATAAACCTAGTGCCTAGAAAAATATGCCTCCTTAGGACCCGTTCAACCTTAAAATAAATGATGGTATGAGTAAAGTTTAATAACAAATTTTTTCCCTTAAAAACTATCACCAAGCCTAGTGAATTTAAAACCTTGGTCTACGTAGAACATGTGATAAAAGAAAAACTAATTGGACATGTAACAAGAAGGGGGTAAAGAAAATTCAAACATTAAAAATTTTAAGTAAAATTTTAATGAAGGATTAATTGATTAAAAGGGTAAATTGTTGTTATATCTAAACTTGCTAAATCTGAAATTAGCAAAAAAGGGGAAACTTAAGAAAAAGGGGAATATCTAACATAGTAGAGAATATAGTCTTTGGAACCTTCAATTTGTGAACTCAACTAGGTTTTAAGAAGGGCGTCAGTCATTTAAGAAATGTAAGGGAATAAAGGGACACAGATGAGCGTTTTTAGGAATGCTTTTAGGTGGGTGAGGGAAATAGAAAAATTTAATTAAATTAATAAATTGATTTTCTGGTGCAACTAAAGGATCAGGTGACATGTGTATGGGGGAGATATATCCTAATTAAATTTAATAAAATAATGTAATGAGGGTTTGAAAAAATAATCACTAAGAAAAATCTATAAAAAGGATGGTGGAGGAGGAGTGTGCATCACCTCTTGTATGTGTAAGGTTACGTTGTCGGATTTTATCTTGACTGAATTTTTTTTGTGGGAGTTCGCATACCCAGCTCAGATAATGAGTGGTATCTCGACCTTGCGAGGCGAGATGTGAGCTAGCATTTTGTGTGTGTGTGAGAGTGTACCCTTTGCGGCTTGGGGGACTCAGGAGGAAGAAGAGTACCCCTAGCGTTGGCTGGGAGGTACCAGTGAGGTCTCAGCGGTTAGCGAGCAAGAGCTGGTCAGAGCGCAAGTGCGGGACAATGACTTCAAATTCGTCATCGCCGGTCACAGTATTCTAGGTAAAACTGTTAATTGTATTGTGATTAAACTATACTAGCATGGTTGTGGTAGTCTGATGACGTTTTCTTGTCATTTGTTTCCTGGCCTATGTATTGTTATGATAATTGCAATAATGGATTCGGTAAATCTCAGTATATTTGTAATCTGCAATAAAAAAAAAACTAGTTGATTGTACTCTCAATGAATGATATGTTGTTATTAGTATGTTAGTTTTCAGTTCGATTAGTAGGATTTCAGTCTGGTTAATCTCTGGTATAAGAAATGACTACCTTATAGTTGTTGTATGTGCACAACGATCTTATGTTTCATTGGCTCCTTCCCTTCTTAAGTTTTGCGAATCTGTTTTCCTCGTCACGTCCTTAAATTATTTCTTGTTAATGTTGGGTGTCACTGATTGCTAGGATAACTGTTCTTTTTATATTTACACATTAATTAGATATATATATGGAGCATCACGTTTTTATTTATGTTTATATTTTGTAGCCACATAGAAGCTACACCCACCTAATTCCTGAAAACTATTTAATCCATTTTGTGCTTTTCAACGATTATTATCTCTACGCAGCTCTTGAATTCGTTTTTCTCTAAACCTGTAAATGCGCCCAACATCTCTGCATAGCCTTTGAATTTTGTTTTTACTCATCTTTCACCCATAAAACCTGTGATGACTGGGCTGCATGACCAAGGAGACCAAAATTTCATTTTATTTACCTGTCACCCATAAAACTTGTGATGATGGTGCCGCGTGACGTAGGGAGACCAACATTTCATTTTTTTTCCCTTCACGCATATTCTTTTGATGCCTGGGCCCACGGGATTAAAATGGGAACATTCGTCTATTGACTAAACTAACTCTGCGAAAGAGTGAATGCCCATAGGTGCGTTTTTCCACCTAGAGAATTGTTGTTGCCTCAACAAAAATTTCGCTACTCTCTCTCTGCCAACCTCTGACATTCGGGTTGTCCCCACTAGGATCAACATCCATGGTGTTTCCCCCTGCAGTTTGAATTGGAATTATTCCTTGTATTCTTAAATACCATTCACTCTAACTAAATGATTCACATTAAGATGATTTTATTCCCGTTTGTCTTCTTTCAGTTAAAATTGCCTTTAGTAATTTTCATATCAGACACATTATTCAGTGAAGATGCGCGTTTAATCAGCTAGGTATGACTATAATATTCCATATATGAAACTAGATATTGATTTAGCATGTTGTCTTCTTTCAGTTAAAATCGCCTTTATTTAATTTTATACCAGTCACATTTATTCAGTGAAGTTGGGCAGTTAGTCAGTTAGGTATGACTGGGACAATCCTTGTATGAAATTAGAGATTGATTTTAGCATATAACTGGAGGAGGATTTAAGACCTGTATATGTGAGTGTGAAACTGATATTAAGGTTGACAACTAAGTTAAAATTTCTTTAGAATTATGATGGTTTTAGATGATGTTCGAAGGAAGTTAGAAGTCTTTAATTAGCCAATGCTATTGACTTGCCATCGTAGTTGGCTTGTATTTTTCTTGGGCATGCCTTGCTTATTTTTATAGAAGGTAGGTGGCAACACACTGGACTAATTGTAATGTGATCAGGACATAGGATCCTTCTAGTTGTTGGAAGGGATTTAAAGTTCTGTACCTGTTATAAGATTTTGTTAAGAGACATTTTTAATCACTAAAGGAAGTATTTTTTTTTTAAATTAAATGAAAGGTTTATTAAAAGGAGAGAGATTGAAATTTTTCAAAAGTCCAATTAAATAGTTTACAATCCTTGCACACAACAATAATTATTAAGAAATCAAGAGAATGGATTGAGCTTATTTAAGGAAAAGTTAGATCATATGATGGCACACTTGTATAAAGTCCAGGTCACAAGGAGAGTACTTTCTCTAGGTGGAAACCTTAGCACAGATGATGATATGGATAGGAAGCAGAATCAAAAGGACTTACTTGAAGATAAATCATGTTGATTTCTCTTTTAAACTTGAAATTGTTGTTTGGAACCTTATTTTTTCCTTAGTTTGTGAAAATGTCATTGGACCCCTTTTTTGTTACATAGAATGATTCATCTATTGTTTTTAGATGATTATTAACTTTAATTTATGAAGGACACCTTGCAGCTTCTCAGACATCCATAATTAAAGGACCCAGTGATTAAATTCCTTGCACCTTGGGACAAAGGGGCTTGGGTACTCTTGCACAATGGATGATGTGAACGCATGTCACTTAGATTCAATTAAAATCTTGTGTGCATGGAAGGAATGTATGGGTTGATTGTTTTAATGTTAGTTGAGTTATTCAATTCATGTAGTTATTTGAACGACGATTTTAATTCAGTTATTTCATGCATGTGTGTTTTGGTAAGGTATTGAATGGAGTAGGGTATAATGTTTAGACGTATCTGCTTTCACATGTTGAAGGTGCACTGGAAGGATTGGTTGTTGATCATTTACTCTTGCACCATGAATTTAATGTGTCTATGGCTGGTTGTGCATTTAGATTACTTGCACCATGTTGAGAGAGTGATTGATTTAACTTATTTTTTAATGAAATAGTGATGATGCTTGATTGATTTATAACCAGATTACTAATGTGTCATTATTTAATGTTGATGTATGATTGATGACGATCATGACTACCATTGCTCCATGGTTAATAGATGTTAGAATTGATGGATTGATGAAATGGATTATCATGATGTTTTTGTTTAGCTTAGTCAACCTGGATTGTTTATGTCGGGCATGAGTAGACACCTCCTTGTTCCTCATAACAGTCGCTAGCCCTGAGACCTTAAATGGTCAAAATCGACGGGAACTTGGGCTTGAGCATTTCTTATGTGTCTTGGAGGTCCTAACCTTTGCAGGATAGGATGGGAGAATAGTCATTTGTATTCATGTCTGAGTAAATGCTAGTAAGTTGTTTTAAGATGCATGATGTGCTAATATGCTATTCTTTTATATTTGTGTGGCATGAAAATTTTGTCTTGTGATTTGTCGCAATGTGTCGCTATGACTTATTTGATGTTATTTTCCTCTTGTTTAAAAAAAAAAAAAAATTTACCTGTTGTAAGTAGATTCGTGTCATAACGGTTGGGTCATTACAAATGGTATCTAGAGTCTAGCTACCACTAGTCTAACTAGAAGTAGACTCTTATTTTAACTCAACTCAGATTTAGTAAGACATCAGTCATTAAATAATAATCTGTGGAATAAAGAGTCAACTAGGAGCGATTTAAGGAGCGCATTTGAGAAATGCGAGGGAAATTGACTTTTAATTAAAAGAAAATATGTGATTACTTGTGCAACTTGGGGAGAGGTTACAAGTGTGAGGAGGAATAATTCTAATTTATTTAATTAAAAATTAAATTAATTGTGCAAGTGGGGATGTGTTAGTAAGGAAATTCCTATAAAACAAATGGTCTAGATGGGAAAGGGATAAGGTTGGTTATGGGTAAGGTTATGCTGCCAAATTATTTTTGATTAGTTTTACTTGTGAGAGTTGGGATACCAAGCTTGAGATAGAGTGGTGACTTTACCTTGGGAGGCAAGGTTGGAGCTAGAGTATTCTGATTTTGTGTGTGTGGCCCCTTTGAGTCTCGAAGGCTAAAGGGGAAAATGAGTACCTGTAGCACTGGCTAGGAGATATGATGAGTACCCCTAACGCTGGCTAGGAGACACTGATGAAGTATCTATGGTTAGCAAGCGGGATGTCAGGAGGAATGCCATTTGATAAAGAGCATATGTGACTTCGTCGTCACCAGTTACAGTATTCCTATTCAGTTAGGAGACACTGATGAAGTATCTATGGTTAGCAAGCGGGATGTCGGGAGGAATGCCATTTGATAAAGAGCATATGTGACTTCGTCGTCACCGGTTACAGTATTCCTATTCCGAGATTTGATTATTATTAAGTTTTAATTAGTTAATAGATTTTAGAGTCCCATTATAACTACGCTGCAGTTAATATATTTTAGAGTCCCATTATAACTACGCTGCAATCTTAATTGAATAAAGAAATCCTTGATACTTTTTTGGACAGCTAGAAAATGATTTCTGATGATTGTTTCCATTAAAACTCGCTTATGAAAAATGGTTGACGGGATATTTATATATGCACAAAGCGCGAATCTTATTAGTCGTTGCCATTAATTGCAAATCAAAATTTTATTAATTTATCAACTTTCATAGTTATGATGGATGCATAGGAATGGTTTGGATTTGTCTAGTGAGTTTTATAAACCCTCTGTGACTTTGTTGTAATTCAAATTGCATTGACAAGTTCATTGATATTTTGTGGGATCGAAAGTGAAAATTTGGTGGTTATCGTCTTTTAGTTTCCTCGAGGCTGCTCGTGGATATATGTACATGCAATGCACAATTTCTTGATTGATACCTTAGTTGCTTATTAAATTCAAGTCTTCTATACGGATTTCACTGGTAATGAGTTTTTGGTGTAACAATTATATGAATCTGATTCACGTGTTTTTTTTCTAAATAAAAGAAAACAAAAACGCAGCTTAGTAGAAATTGTTATTTCCTTGCAAGGGTGCTTGAGGTCAATGGAGTGAGTGGGCATTTCCTGGTGTATTAAATATTGAAGGAATTGGTTGTTGCTTTTAGATATGCTCAGTGTATTTTTGGTCGTTGTCTGGAGTTGGCCTATCATAATTAATTTACACTCTTGTTAATCCTACTGCGAAGGAAACTTGTAAATTCGTCTTCTCTGATTTTAGCTAAATTTATGGAGGAAAATCTCGTAAGAACTCTTGAAATCCATACTCGAATTCCGTTGAGTTGGGGATTTCCGTTGAGTTAAGTTGCTAAATTGTATCACATTTCCGTTGTTTCTGTAAGCAATTACAGATCCCAACCTTATTTCCGTGTGGAGTTGCCCTGGAGTTAGTGATGACAGTTCTTTTTTAACTTGTATTTTTATACAACACCTCATTGACTGATTGATAATGGCGTAGCATCATTCTTCGGATGCTCTGACCCTGATTACTTGACTTTTGGGAAATTGATTATTCAGTTCTGGGTGTCCGATAGTGTAGTATTGAGGTTTACGATTTAAAAAGAAAAAAAAAACTCAAGTGGACTTGCGTGTTGAAATGCCAGATTCTGTGACGTGATGAGCATTTTTTAGTCTCCCTTGTGGGATGCTCTCTTGTCTTAGGACTTGATCTTGGGCATTGCTCTGGAGTACTGTTGGGTGTCGTTGACTCTTGGATTGAGGTTTACTGCATGTTATTTTTTAAAGTGAAATTTCATCATTGGATTCAAAGCATATGTTACAAATCCGATTGATGTCGTTTTTTATTTGAAGGATACCTTTCGAGGCCACGTGCTTAAGGCTTGATAGTTGTTAACCTTTGGCCATTCTTCAAGTAAATCTGTGAGATATATCCTTATGGAGCGAGCTTTTGTTTTTTTCAAGAGCATAAATACTTATGTATCTCCAAGTGTCGATGACTCTGTTCTTGGTCTTATTGTTCAACCTAGAAGTTGTTTGGACAGGCGTTGTGAAGATGTAATTAAATCCCTAAAGATTTTAACTGGCTTAGTAGGGAGTTGTCTCTTGTAGTTATGTTAGACTGCTTACTGCAACTCTAACTCTTATCTAAGCAAATCTAACTCTTATCTGATCGTGACTGCGAGGGTACTTTTACATTGCTTACACCTGGTAAAGCGTGTCGCTTGAGCTGACATCTAGACACTGTCTCTCACTTTTATGATGAGATCATTTTTAGTTGTTCCCTTAAAACAATCGCTCCTGCCAACGATTCTTATTGACAACCCTATGTTTATTATATAACTGTGTATTGTATAGTTGGATTAAAATCTTCAGCCCTAGTTAACATAACTCCTCTTCTTTTAATTTTTACTCGAATGAGTGTGGTCAAGATTTCTTATATGCGAAATTATGTATTCTTATATAAGGGGTGATAAATAACAGATTTGGTTAGAATCCCAACGTGGGATTTTAAGTAGATAGTAGTTGTAAATAGTGAATATTAGCTCTATTAATTAAATGTAGGGAATGAATTAGGACGTGGATTTATCATTATAAATTTCAACTCTGCTGTACTTTCATTGGCACGTGACTTTTAAAAAATTGTGTGGATTTTGTAACCTAGAAAACCATTGTATCCATAATGGTGGCATACTATTGATGATGATATTGTAATTAAATGATTACTTCTTAATTCGTTTCAAAATATTTGTTACTTAGTATTAATGAATGTGGAATATGTTACACAATTATTTTAATGATGATGTATATTTTAACATGAATTAAAGGGATTTAGACACCTCCTTGTTTCTTAGAACAATCACGAGTCCCAAGATTTTAAATGGTCAAAATTAATCAGATGAATCTTGGACTTGAGCGCGGATAGGCTGGACAATGGTCAAAATCAATCAGATGAATCTCGGACTTTAGCGTTGCTTATGTGTCTTGAAGGTCCTAACCATGCAGGATAGGCTGGGAGAGTAATTTCATTATGATATATGTTGATTGATTGATAATGATCGTTGCTTTCAGATGAACCTGATGAATTGGCTCATGTAGTGAATAATATATGATGTGTCACTATTAATTGTGGTGATGTGTTGATTATGTGTCATTATTAGTTATGATAATGCATTGATTATGTGTCTCTATTAATTATGTTAATGCATTGATTATGTTTCATTATTAATTAGGATGATGTGTCAATGGTGTTGTTGTTCATTATGTGGTGATGTTTTAATTTCCTAATGCAAAAAAAAAATAGTTACCTATTGTGCATCACTAAATGTAGACGTAAAGGAGGGGACGTTACAATAAACCTAAGTGTACATAATAAAATATATTAAACTAATTTGTGAAATCCTTTAAGACATGAATGGTAATTTATTGGTAAAATGAACATCTTTAGAAGTTGCCCATAAAAAAGAGATGTATTTACTTATATTTCTTTTCAATGAACATGTCCAACCTTTTCAACATTGCTACTACATTTTAATCTCCTCTTCAACCTTTTTCCAGAATTAACAACCAATATAAATGAATATTTAACTACCTATTATGATTTTCACTACACATGTTAGATTGTTTACACATGTTAGATTGTTTTGTTGTCAATATTCTCTTTAACTTTTTTTAAATTCCCACCTTAAACTTTAAAGATCCCATGTGGCTTAATTCAAATTAACCAAAACAAATACTTTTAATTGCGTGGAGGTTTACATACATAACCATTCCATTTATATATTATAATATATATTGTTTTTTTTTGTTTTTTTTTTAACGAAAACGGTTATGTTGTATTGATCGGTTTTCAGGCAGACCTGAATCATAAAATTACATATTTAAAGAAGGTTGGTGACCTCTAACAGTGCTGCCAACCTTCTTGTGAACGTCTTGGGAGACCCATCCCATTCACTTCTTGCTCTAGTTCGGGAGAATGACAAA
>JZKD02S1316738.1:0-11843 GCA_000966675.3 Picea glauca
GTCGCTCTTGCGACGAACATTGACCATAATAATTTAGTCAAACTACATGCGTCGAGATAACGATGAATACAGGGTGGATTTAGAAAAATTGAACTTTTTCTCTTGCATGTTGTGATGAAAGAATATTTTCGTCGCAAGTGGTTGTCGCAAATTTTTCAATATGTAGTAGTGCTACAACTAGATTATTCCAGGAGTCTGGCAAAAAACATAACAAGGTAATACACATATCTTATTTTGCAAGCTTAGTATCAACAAAGACAAGTGATGAGCCTCAATATTTCCTATCTCAAGGGATCATCATAGACACATTTTTCACCATTGTATGACTAATGTTTACTTTTTGACCATATTTAATAGTAGTCATGAGTACTTTTGTAAGTTGCTTAGTGAATATGTTTTTGAGGTGGAATTTTACGTGTATAATACCTTTTTGATCTAATGCCTATGATAAAGAACGTGTGTAGAAATTAACCAGGTTGAACCACTTAAGGAAAGGTGAATTCCAAGAATCAAGGGACATTGTCCCCCATCCAACTCTAGAGCATTGTCAGACAAGAATCAAGAGACCTTGTCCCCCACCTAACTCTAAGTGCGTTGCCAATTTACTAAATGATCACTCCTTGCAAGAAACAGTTCGAAAATAAGAGGGGATTGAATGAGATATGTTGATTCTTCATTTTTCTCCTCAATTCAAGTTAAGAGGTAGAGTCTCAAGTGTATAAATATACCTCTAGAATAGGGGGAAAGCGGTGCTAAAATTATGAATATTGTATTAAGTTTTATTAATAAGACTTTTGCTGAAGACTTGGAGCTCTGCTCTTGATGTGCTATTGATTTTGATGAAACAAATATGACTTTGTTCCTAGCTTGTTAGAGTTTTTATAAGGTTCCTTGTGATTTTTGGGTAGGGCCCGCTTAATAGGGGTCAAGGACCCTATTACAATTTCTCTTTTTCTTGCATGTTAATGTGTTATCAGTTAGTCTTTTATTTCTCTTGAAAGATTAATATAGTTATGCATGGTAATCTCTGATTTCTATCAATTTGTAATTAATTCTTAGCTTCAACAGGTCTCCTGTAGAAAGGGTTGGTAGTCTATTGGGATGCCCAAGGGTATCTTCTCAAGACTAAAAACCTCAGTTTTGCCTCATTATATTTTATTCTAACTTTGTCAATGCTTTGAAATATTTTTGCAAGCTTCTTAGGACTCTTTTTGATGTCCTATAGTAGTTTCCCGTAGGACTGTTACAGTTCCCATAGAAAATTCATGTAGGGCCATTTTAGCTCTAGTTTCTCAATTTCTCTCAACAATATTTTCATGAAACTAGTAGTAGACAATAACATAGTATATGGCTTGATGTTGACTCAAGGGTTAGGCATAAATTAGTTCATTTATTATATGCAATAGTTCAACTTCTTTTATGCAATTTCTTGTCATGCAATATAATTAATTCCATGCTTTATAATCAATTTACTCTTTTCATGGTTCAATATACTTTCTTTCATGCCAATAGATTTGATCTCCTTTATTGAAGATAGTTCAACTGTTCTTTCAATTTGGATTCTATTCATGCAATATTTCAAAGTCTTTTTCTGCAATTCAGATGTCCTGCACAAGTTATACTCAAATTCATGCACTTACTCCCTTGATCAATCTCAGACCTATACTGTTATCAATGCATTTTGCATATATTTTGCACAACACCCCTTTAGTTATTATGAACCCTAGGTTGAAAAGTAAAGTAACAAGCCAAGGAAGCAATAGCATTATTGCTGCTATTCTTAGGCCTACCACTTTTTGGCGCCATTGTTGGGGAGGTGCTAAGGATTGCACATCATTTTCATTTTGTTTTATTTTTATTGACCTCAAGGATTAGGAACAATACATCAGTCACAAGGCCAACCTCACTATAGAATTTTTGTAGTGTAAAATCCCAAGTGATTTCACTTTGAGTGAGTATTGATAGCTCCTTGTCAAATTCTTTGCATCTTAGGGTTAGAAAATAAAAAAAAAAAGAGAAAAATAACTTGATTTGCTTTACCTTTATGAATGACTTGACCTAGATATAGGAAAGTAAATTTTTTACCAAAACCCCCCACCCCAAAACCAAGTCCATGTAATCCAGAAATTGGTCCTGACACACTTGAAAGTTTCTTGGAAAGGGAAGCTAGAGTATTTGAAAATATTTTAGATGAAGGTCAATATCCCTCACCTCGTACCATAACTGGTTAAGAAGAGATGGTAGAAGTATTTGAGATTCCAATATAGGAAACTAATGGAAAAACTAAGATGAAAAATATTAATCCTTCTACCTTACCTCATTTTCATGGTCTTGTTTTAGAACATCCCGACACCTTCTTGTTTGAGTTTGTAGTTATATGTAGGACATATGATTACACTAGACATGAATAGAAGCTCAAACATTTTCCTTCTACTTAGAAGGATTCATCTCTAGGATGGTTCATGAGCTTGGAGGGAAATAGCATCACAACTTGGGATCAAATAAAGAATACCTTCAGTGAAAAATAGAGAGACTATTTCAGAGTAAGGGACAAAATAGATGATATCTTCATAATGACTCAAGGACTTGACGAATCTCTAGAAGAATTTGAAGAGAGATTTCAACTCAACTGTAAAAGAGCTCACAATTTCACTATGGATGAGGATTCACTCAAGCTTGTCTTACTCAAAGGAGTAAGTGTAACACACCCAACCCCTTAAGTACTTTTTAAGGAATGGGGTATTAAATATTCACTTTTTCTTAGCTACCTAATATCCTCTTCAAAAGGATATCATCATATTTTTCTCATCGAGAGCTTTCCAACGACTATAAATTTGTCCCAATCTGAGTTCTGGATCAAAATATACAACCCTCCAAAGATTTAGGGTTTTTAGTGCACAAAAGCTTCTTTACTGCCATGTAGCACCCACATGTCCCCAGGTCACCTGGATTATTTGACGTGGCATTGTCATGTCATGACACGTCATTATCTTGCATGGATGTGGCAGCTGGCATGAACATTATCGTGGTGCTTGCCACATAATTCATTGGACCCTCGACTTATCGGGTCCTGGAATCTGACATGCGCTGGAGCCTAGGGTATGGGGACCCATCGTATAACACCACTTGTCCATTGGTCATAGGTTAAGTGACTTCATCCCACGTCATACTAGATTGTTGGACCATTGTCCCACCGAAAGGCCTATATAATACCTTATCCCTCAACGCCCAATCGATATGAGTTGACACCTTCGACAAGTGGTCCTATCATATGT
This sequence comes from Picea glauca, assembly GCA_000966675.3. Lineage (NCBI taxonomy): Eukaryota > Viridiplantae > Streptophyta > Pinopsida > Pinales > Pinaceae > Picea > Picea glauca. The sequence goes on from JZKD02S1316738.1 coordinate 3,276, forward strand.
CACCAACCAACCTTAGTATTTCATGACACGTAATCACTGGATGCCATACTATCGGCCCAATGAAACAAGCTCATATCCATTTTAAACTTAAGGCTCGATCCAGTGGTTGAACTGTCCCTATGACCTGTGGCATTGCCATGATTTTCCATGTAGCATTCCCTAGGGCCCTATTACCACCCGACACATGGAAACATCATTAACTGACACATGACACTTACAAACCACCAGGGTCCTGCCAAAACGTTCCAATTTACCTTGACACATGGACCAATCCCCATGTGACACATGGCCTCCCATGTATACCAACGTGGGGTACATGTCATGGATACACACCTGTCTCATCCTTTCGGGTGCTGACAGTTGTCTCTTGGCCATTTGATATGTGGCATCTCTTGATGTCACATCAGATCACTAGATCACTGGGCATCAACCTTACTTGCACCTTCGATAAACCCAACTTATCTGATCCGGCATGAGTTGGCACTCATGGTACATGGCCCTGTCGCAGGTCTCCACTTGTATTGATCCATGTTGCAACACATGGCTACCGAGAACAGGGCACTGGGCTTCCCAGCTTAACTGGATCACAAGACTCCATGGCAGGCTGAGACCGATTAACTCTAACCTATAGTGGCTATGGAGATCTATCCAGCTTTGGAACAACGACCAGGGTTTCATCTCGAATCTCCTCTATCATAGTGTATCTACGAGATTCATTCCGAAGGGTTCCTTCCAATGGATGGTCTGAATGTCCCCACGAGAGATTTAACGACCAAGATTTTTGGGCGAGTTCATTAGGTCTCCTTTCCCCCTTCTCGTAAGACCCTCGATCTAGAGCCACTCCTATGACAACACCTGTCAACCCTTAGACACATGGATGCCATGCTGGTGGGACAAATGGTACTCACATAGGGCCTCCACCATCTCCTCGTTCATCCCTCGATTGTGACACGTGGCATGACCATCAATTAACAAGTGGACCTCCACGTGGACCTAACGTCACATCCTGCTGTCAGAATCACTAAGGGGAGAAGTAGAGTTGCGAATAATCAGTGGTGGTCACTCAACATGGCTTTTCTCGATCAATGGTCTAGATTTAAGTTTCAGAGTGCTCGTTCGGATTCAAGCCCTTTCGAGTATCCATGACCACTCTAAACAACCTCCCTTGAAGGATGGACGAGATATCTCTATCTCATGGATCTGACGGTTTAGGATCGATGACACTTGTCCCAAGGTACGATCTGACAATGACTCTCCCTGGGTCCTTCCTTTAATAACAGGTTGACACGTGCTCCTTCTCGACGCGTTGGAAGTTCTTGTCAGCGGGTCACATAACACTGACGTCACCTCATTTCTGAGACTCATTCACATGAGACTCACGGTTATCTATGACAGAGGTTTATCGTGGGGTTGGCTCCGATGGACGGTCTAGATCATCCATCAGATTCTCCCTTTTAGAATGCCTCCACTTCGACATCCAGGGTTATTTCGACCATGGGGCTCTATCTGTATTCACCACCATGGATCTAACGGTCCATAATCTCCCATGAAAACCCTTCGATAGATCAAAGACTATTGTTCACTCTCGAAGATTCGTTGGTTAGAGTCCTTTATAAAAATTGCGCATGAGCACTCTGACAGTTTGACCTCCAAAACACTTATAGTCGAGATCGACGATTGTGAGATTGCTCGAACCTCTCATCGAAGGATTCAACTGTTGATATTATGGTAGCTATGGGAGGTATTAGCCTCCATGTGTAACCTTTGGCTAGAATAGAATATTACAAAAGCTAGAGAAACCCTAAATGGATGTGTAAAAAACCTAGAAGACAAGTCGACTTAGTAAAATAATTAATATTTAAGTATTAACCTCTAAAAGGACAAGTCGACCGAGACAAGTGACAAGAACGACTATAAATAGAGGGCGCTTGAGATCATTTGTACTCACTCTCTCAAGCATGGTGAAAGTTTGGAGCTGCAACTACAAGAATGGAAGGTGGATCTTCTGGGGTGATTCTTGGTCTTTCTCTCTAGCTCTATCTAGCATAAGATATGCGCTCGACCTCTTAGTATCTCTTGGTGGTATTATTGGTAAATACAACTACAACTACTGTAATTGAGTATTGTTCTTGTTTTGTGGTTTTGGGACTTTCTGTCTAGTGCACTATCTTTGGAGAAAGATGCGCTCTCTTGATTATATGTTGGTTCTAGTGCTACTTCCAGAATAATTCTATCTAGAAAAGGTTATGGCATTTGGGGGTGGATATGTGCCTATGGTTGGGTGACAATATTGTGATATTGTCTATGGTAAAATGAGAACATCAAATATTTTAACAGGTTATGGGTTCACACTACCTTTAGAATAGTCTAACCGCTGGAAGATGGAGGGGTAGTTCTTTGTCAAGCTCGTTGTAGCTGCAACAAACCCTAATCCAACTCTTTGGGAACCTTAAGTGAAGCGTTGGACCTAATTTCTGGATATTTTAGTGCATCCTAGACTAGCACACCCTTTGGTGTCCTCATCCAACAAAAATGTCAAGTTTGAGTTTTTGGTCAAAGTCAAAGTCAATGGTTGACTTTTGGTCAAAGTTGAAATTTAAGGATTTATAGCTTATTCTAATCATTGAACCTTTTTGATTCCGTTTCTAACCTCTTCTTGTCAATATGGTGTCTAGTTTCAGCTTAAAAGACAAGTTGAACGATGCAAATTTGAAAAGTATGCACTAGTATATGCTTTTCATGTTATATCATCCAAAAAAGAATGAGTGTGTTTTACATGTGATGTACAAGAGACCTTGTCCAAGCAATGATCTTGGATTCAATACATTCATATGAACAAGCAGTTGAGGCTCTGGGTTCTAGGTTTGATTGATAAAATTATTAAGTTTCAATTTTCACATATCGAGTTTGATAGTTACTATAGTTGTGACAACAATATTTGAAAGGTTCTATTACTGTTAGGTATACTTGGTTGGATATAAGTACTATTGATATATATGCCTATTTCACTTGCTTACAAAATGAACTAACTTCTCCTCTAGGAGATATCTCTTGTTTTGCTCCGGGGTAGGTCACCTTGGTAATTCTATGATGACTACCATCCTTGTCACCATAGATATGTTCTTATGAAAACGTTATTGGAAATACTTTTTCTCTTGTTGTTGTTCTGGGAAGGTCACATGCGATAGATCTAAGAAGGAGCTACAGTGAAAGTTTCAAACATGGAGCAAATGACTCCATCAAGTGGTGAGGAGCTCGTTGTCTTTTGTAAAGCAACCAAGATTAGGAGGGAGCTAATTGTCCCACACAATCCTCAACAAAATGGCGTGGTAGAAAGGAAGAACTGATCCATTGTAGAATCTATTAAGGCAATGATTAATGACAATAATCTATCCATTTTTCTATGGGGAAAAGTAGTTATGACAACAATATATATTTAGAATAGAAGTCATCATCTTTTGAAGAACATGACTCCAGAATAATCTCTCTCTGGAAAGAAGTCAAATTTCATTCAAGAAGAAAGAATGGAAGGAAGCTATGATGGAACAATATCAATCCATCATGAAAAATGATGTATGGGAAATTGTGCCTAGACCTGAAGGAAAGTTTGTAGTAACTTCAAAATGGGAGTATTGTTAAATACGAGGCAAGATTCGTGGCTAGAGGGTTCTCCCAACAAGAGGGAGAAGACTATGATGAGACATTTTCTCTAGTTTCCAGATACACCTCTATTAGAGCCATCATATCTCTTGCAACATCCATGGGTTGGAGTTTACATAAGATGGATGTAAAGACCACTTTTCTCAATGGAGTAATTGAGGAATAAGTATGGAAGAAGCATGGTGAAATATTCCTAAGGCAAGGGAAGAATATTTTGATATATCTTCGTGGGATGCTAAACTATGGTTTGAGATATGCCTTAGATAGTGATGTACAATTGCATGGATTCACTGATTCAGTTTGGGTAGGAAGTGCATATGACAGAGTACTTTTGGTATATGTTTAAGTTTGGGCTCTGTTATGATATCATGGGCTAGTAGGTAACAAAGGTTTGTTTCACTCAGCGTTGTAGAAGCAAAGTATATTGCAGCTTGTGATGCTTGTACGAAAGCAATATGACTCCATAAGATGATTTTTGGACTATTTGATCAATTGCTGGATTCGACTGTGATATATTATGATAATTGGAGCTGTGTGGAGCTTTCATAGAACCCCGTATTCCATGACAGGTCGAAGCACATTGAGATCAAGTACTATTTTCTCCATGATAAATTCCAAAAGGGAGAAGTGATTCTCTAGTACATCTCCATCGATGAGACCACTGATATTTTGACGAAGCCTCTGTCCAAGATTAAGTTTGCATACTTTAAGGACAAGATGAGACTCGTGGAGATTTCTCCTTTAGTTGAAAGGGGGGACATGAATTCCTCAGTTGGGAGGGAGTGTTGATATATGGCATCATGGATAGTCAATGTGCTTGTGGATAGACATTCTCCAGGTGGAGAATGGTCCAGGTAGAACAAATTGCTTGTGGACAGACATTCTCCCTGTGGAGAATGGTCTAGGTTGACAGATTGCTGACATATCATGGACTCGTATTTTCCTAAGGAACATATTGTGGTCCGATTAGGAAAATGGTCAAAGACCGATATTCTCTCGAGGCACAATTAATGGCCCGATTAGGTTGAGTAGTCTGTCCCCTAAGGACACGACGTCTCGATTAGGGTGGTTAATATGGGACCAACATTTTCTGAGGCACACATGGGTAGAGATTGATCTCTATGGTACATATGATGACCCAATTAGAAAATAGTCCGAGACTGACATTCCTGTAGGAATGGTCTCTGTAGTCCATGGCATGTTTTTCAACATCTGGGAGGACTGACATTCTTCTAGGATGTATGTCTGGATTAGAAGAATGGTCCTTGTATCCCATTATGGGGCTTTCAACATTTGTTAAGACAACTATTCTTCTAGGACGTATATCCGGATTAGAAGAATGGTCCCTATATCACTCTGTTGAGTGAGTGACTTATGCGAGACACTCTGTTGAGTGCGCTGAGTCCAACACATGACTTATTCAACATCATGCTCGATTATTATTGGTAACAACAAATGCAACTACTGCATTTGAGTATTGTTCTTGTTCTGTGGTTTTGGGACTTTCTATCTAGTGCACTGTCTTTGGAGAAAGATGTGCTCTCTTAGTTATCTATTGGTTCTAGTGCTCATTCCAGAATCATTCTATCTAGCAAAGGTTATGGTGCTTGAGGGTGGTTGCATGTCTATGGTTTGGTGACAATATTGTGATACCAAATTTTTTAAGGTGCTCCAGCGTTATCACCAAATTAAAGAGATGCACCTAATAGAATCCTGATGAGAGATCTAAACAAAACTAACAACAATTTTACCCTTAATGAAGGCTGGAATTTTGAAGGTGCTCCAGCCTTATCACCAAATTCTCCAGGAATTCAATGAGGAGGGGACATCGACGATATCCAATGTTAATCTTTTTGAAATTTGAGGTAAAAATGCATAACTTTGATAGGGAGGGTTGTTAGAAATTAAAATTCAATCTAGTTAAGTTATTTGGTAATAAAAAAATCTAAATTTTAATAAGTTTTTTTAATTAAAAATTATATTGATTTAAAAAAAAATATTTTAATAAGTTTTTTATCTAAAAATTATATATTTTTTAAAAATAATTTCAATATAAGTTTTTTTAATCCAAAATTATATTCATTTTTAAAAATAATAATATTTAAAGTAAAAATTTTAATAAATTTTAATTTATTTAAAAACAATATATTTTAATATAAGAAATACTAATTAGAATGCATGAGATGAAGGATGGATTATAAATATTTTTTTAATTTGTTGGGAATTGATTTTTTTTTATTATATTGGACAGTGGAGTCCAGCCATTTATTTATAAAACTAATGTTAACCAACATTTTCATTGTAACAGAAATTGCAATATTATTATTATTAATGTGTTCTCTCCTTTCTCAGTCAGAGACTCCAAAGTTCCAACGGGCCCGTAAAAAACACAACACAACAGAGGAAGTTAAAGTCTCCAACGCTCGTCCCCTCGACTATCACCCATCTCGATAAAAGCAATTTTTGAGGAAGGAAAAAAGTGGGCTATCCCAACAGAAGGATTAATTGGTGGGATGTTAAGACCTATTTATACTAATTCGATGCATGCTTTCAATGTGGCAGACCACATTGAATTAATAAACGTTTGTGATGCGTTTATATTGGGAACAATAAATATACATGACTCTTCTATCCAGCCACTGAAAATATGCCCTTAGATTGTGAACAATAAAATCAATCTACCCAACTATTGATCAGTATGAGTGTGAATTTAATTTCGGTGTTGGAGACTATAGGCTTACTATTTTTTTACAACAACTGGTTTTGGTAAGCATTTTGCTTGGGGAAGCTCGAAAATGTCCTAGTATAGGATTTGCCTTCGATTAGGAGAATGCAGGGTTAGTGAACTTTTAAGTTAAAAATTGTATAGTGCTCTTAACCATGTGCCATATCCTGGTACACTTCCATTTTCTTCATCTCGATCCACTGAAACTCTAGTAAATCTTTGTGTATTGTTTTTTGTAATTAGTTGCTTTATTTTAAGTCATTGTGTTAATTTTTTTAATTTAAAGGTGATTATGACTGGTAAGTGCAAGAAAATAAAGAGATGAGAGATAAATAACTTCTCAACATTGCCATTTCATTTAATCATGGATTGTCTCAAAGATCAAGATGCAAGTCCAAAACAAGTGGAAAATGTTGGCATTTTGTCACTCGAGTTTATCTTGATTGTAGATTTGCATCATCAAAACCATAATTTTAAGTCCTTTCAAAACTTAAATCTACCATCATAATAAATCTACCTCATTTTATAAGATGCAATAATATTTCAATAAAACAACATAAATAAATAGATTTTGCTATTGCTAAAAACTAGTGTAATTTTACTAAAAGTTGAATTGCTCCTATCAATTTAAACTACTTTTGTTTCAGATGGCATTTTCATTTTCATTGTCTTATCGAATCATTGCATGAAAATGTGTTTATAAAAATATGTTTTATCTTAAGTCATTGATTAACAATGTTCATAATCATATGCCATTCTCATTTTCATTATGATGATCAGTTGAAAAGCTAGTAAATATTTTTAGTGCAAATATTGGTATATTTACATGGTGATTACATTGACAATAAACTTACATCATTTGTGTTTTGATGTTATTTTGGATCAATTTTGCTATAAATTGTTGAAACTGATTCTACTAAACCATCTAAGCTAAGATTCCATGGCTGGAAGCTACAAGCTTGATGACACTTGTACGAAGAATCATGTAAACTACAGAAGGTTCGTACATCCATGAGTCACTACTATTAAACATATGCTTATTAAGATTAATGCAAACCGTTCTGCGAAGTTACTCTTATTTTTTGCTATATACAGTATTAAAAAATCGAGAGCTGAGACTATTATACTATATCCTTTTTTGAGCCATAAAATTGACCGATCTAAGGAGAAATGTGTAAGCACGTCCGAGAGAAGCTTATATCGACGACGAAATCTGCCTTTGGTGGGGCTTCTCTATGTTGATGTACATGGCACATTTCTATAGAGTTTAGTGGAATTTACTCGTGCTGGAAAAGTTGTGGAACCATAGTCACCACCCTACCAAACCTTGCTTAGAGCCCTAAAAAATCCACATACACAAAATAAGAATATATAAAGAAATACACCTAATAGAATCCTTATAAGAGATCTAAACAAAACTAACAACAATTTTACCCAATTTTACCCTCAATAAAAGCCAAAATTTTTAAAGTACTCCAAACTTATCACCAAATTAAAAAGACGCACCTAATAAAAATCCTGATAAGAGATCTGAACAAAACTAACAATTTTACCCTCAATGAAGGCTGAAATTTTGAAGGTGTTCCAACCTTATCACCAAATTCTCCATGAGTTCAATGAGGGGACATCGACGACATCCTTCACGGTCTCCAAATTGCGGCTTATCTCCTCCTTCACACCCTCGAAAAAATAAGTATGTGGTATCAACGTTTTAATTAATTTTAATTATAAAATTTTTTAATTATATAAAATAAAATTCAATTTGTTCGATTTTTTTATAATCGTGAAGCGTTAATCTTTTTGGAATTTGAGGTAAAACTGCATAACTTTGATAGGGAGGGTTGTTAGAAGTTAAGTTATTTGGTAAGGGCGAAAATCTAAATTTTAAAAAGTATTTTTAATTCAAAATTCAAAATTATATTGATTTAAAAAAATATTTTAATAAGTTTTTTATTTAAAAACTATATATTTTTTAAAAATGATTTTAATATAAGTTTTGTTAATCCAAAATTATATTATTTTTAAAAATAATAATATTTAAAGTAAAATTTTTAATAAATTTTAATTTATTTAAAAATAATATATTTTAATATAAGATATAGTAATGGATTATAAATATTTTTTAATTTGTTGGGAATTGATTTTTTTTTTATTATATTGAGAATTGATTTTTTATTTATTAT
>JZKD02S1316760.1:0-47852 GCA_000966675.3 Picea glauca
AATGTCTCCTTGGTATATATAGGAGACTAGGAGGTATAATTACAACTAATGGAATAAAGCCAACATAAATAAAATAACATTACTAATGTAATATGCCCCAATTAATGGGTAATGAACCAATATTAGGGATTAACATGCCCCTCCCCTTGAGACAAGTGTTTTCTGCAACACTTGAAAAACTCTGTATGCTTATGTATAAAAGACTCATCTTCCCAAGTGGAATCTTCAGATGCTAGTTTCCTCCATTTAATGAGATACTCTGAAATGGATCTATTCCTCAACTGGTGAATTCTTGTGTCAGTGATGGCCTCAGGCTCCAATATCATTTTTCCTTCCTTTTCAAGTTCTGTAAATATAGTTTGGACTGGGATCTTGTTGCCTATAACCTTATTTAAGCATGAAACATGGAAAACTGGGTGTACTCGTGAAGATGCAGGCAACTCCAATTTGTATTCCATAGTACCAATCTTTTGAAACACCTTATAAGGCCATAGTACTTTGGTGATAATTTATTATTCTTCTTTGCTTTCTTGATGGACATTTGTTTGTATGGTTGTAGTCTTAAAAACACAAAATACCCTACTTCAAAACTTCTTTCACTACGATATTGATCTGCTTGTTGTTTCATGCAATTTTGTACTATGGTCAGGTTGTCCTTTAATATTTGGAGAACTTGTTGTTGATGCTCGATGTGATCTTCCACTGCTTGAACCTTAGATTTTTCTTTTAGAGAAGAAGTGATGGAAGGAGGGTGNAATATATACCCCATTACCAGAAAGAGATATGTGTCAAGTAAGAAAACATAAGTGCACAGGAGATGGATGGGGTCATGTTGGATCTGGGAGCCGATGTGAACATCCTGCCAAAGAAATCATGGGAGTTGATGAGTAGGCCTAACTTGGTGTGGTCCCCAATTCAACTCAGGTTGGCTAATCAGTAAAGAATCTATCATATAGGTTGGCTAGAACAAGTTGAGGTGAATATTGAAGGGGTGAAGACTAAGGCGGATTTTGAGGTAATTAAGATCGTGGACAACTCAGATCCCTACCCCGCACTACTTGGTATTGACTATGGCTTTGAAAACAATGCAGTGTTGAATTTGAGAAAAGACAGATGTCCTTTGACACTGATACCCTGTGTGTGATTGTGCCATTAGATCTTAATGAAGGAAAAAAATACAATGAGCCTATGAATGAAGATGCGTAGAGCTCCATTTTTTAGAAAACATATCATATTGCAAGTCGCAGAGAGGATTACATTAATCCCACAACTGATGGTGAGATGAGCTGGGGAAGTGTGCACTCATACGACATTGATTTAGAAGATGCTATGGAGAAATGACAAAATAAGTTGTATGAAGTCTCTACTAGGAGGTGCACATGAATTACCACCAAGGCACATGAGGTTGGAATTAGTCTTAATGGAATGGACTTGGTGGACACATTTCTTTCCAAATTGTAACAAGTTCCCTTCACCCACCAGATACAATCCCTCGACACAGTGATGGAAGGAATACCCGCACAATGGTGGGTGGCACATCGCGAACATATACATGAATGGTAATCCAAATTTATGAGGAAATGAAATGAAACACAAAAATAATACAGAAACACAGAGATACAATAATACTCAATTTCTATTAAAGATTGAAATATGCAAAGACTACAAGAGAAAATACAGAGTGAAATGAACTCTCTAGAATGGTGGTAGCTTATCTCTGAGAAGAGATGTGATGGCTATGCACATTCCCAAGAAGATGATTACAATGAGGCTCCCGAGGAATTTTTAACATAAAACATAAATTAGAAAACCCTAAACATCCAAAACCCTAACCCTGGAAGATGAAACACCAAAAGGTTTGTGGGCCCTGATGGGGGTAGTTGATACATCAACTTCCCTAGGGCGTAAATTTTGCATACAATATTCGTTTGGGATGCTTGATACCTCGTTGGAAATTTCTAATCGATGATTACACATTCTGAGCCCAATACGGGCCTTTGACATCTATTGGGCGTTTCCACGTAAAAAAAAAAAACATTGTTTAGGGCCTCAAAACGACCCCGAAAGTTTGGGACCCAAAAAACTGCCAAAATGGAAATTATATGTTGAGTCAATGGAATATGTGGACTTCCACAGATGTCCACCTGGATCATCCATCCCCCCTTAGGAAGCAATGGCCTCCATTTTGTTGATTTCCCCCGTCAAATAGGGAAACTTCTGTTGAAATTGATGCTTGGTGAGCCACTTGCCTTGGTGCAATAGTTTCCCTACTTTGATAACCCGACATAGTTGGATATTTTGTTGGCAGGTGCCCTTAACCTATGTGTCCATGATCGAATCAATGGTTGCTCGTTCCATGCATTCAGGTTTTATATTTGTAGGTATTAGTTGCTCTGCCACATATGATGTGCCCAGTAGTGGTGAAAATATGGTCGAAGGAGGACCACATTGAATATTGGGTGTAATCCAAGGAAGGGGGGAATACTAAACTCAAAATTGTTGTTTCCCAAAGACTTGGTGATTGTGTAAGGTTCATAGAAAAGTGGTTGCATATTCTAGTGGGGTCCTATAAGGCGCTCTTTCTTCACATGCAACCAAATCTTGTCGCCTACTTGAAACTTGTGGGGAACCTGGTGTTGATCATGGCGTTTCTTGTACTTAGCATTGGATTTCTACAAAATATCATGGACCTGTTGGCAAATGTGTTGAATCCGTTCAATGAATTTGATGGACTTGTTAGTCTTATATTGAGCATGGGAATATTATACTTGTGTGGATGCAAGGGGTAGTGCTACATCAATGGAGCCCAATGGTTGAAAACCCAGGCCCACCTGAAAAGGGTTGTGGTTGGTTGAGATATGGTGAGATCTTTTGTAGTTGTGTTGGACATAAGGAATTCTCTCATCCCATGTGCATGGTTGCTTGGAGTTGTACATCCACAAGATATGCATGATCATCCTATTGATGATCTATGCTTGTCCATCAGTATAAGGGTGGAAGGTAGTGGATTTGGCGAGCTTGGTATCCAACAGTGACCATAATGTGCTCAAGAATATATTGTCTCGATTTGATATGATGGTTTGTGGTAGTCTGAAGTGCACCCATACATGCTCAAAGAAGAGCTTGGTGTTGGCCTCAGTTGTGATACTCTTCTTGCATGCAATCAAAACAACCATCTTAGAGAATCAATCAAGAAGCACAAATACACAGTCATTTTCATGCTTGGTGGAGGGGATACCTAACATGTATTCCACCAATATGGATTCCCATGGCTCATCGGGAGTAGGCAGAGGGGTGTATAATCCTTGTTTTTTAATGGTTGTCTTGGCAATGGAACATGCAGTTCACGATATTATATACTTACTAACATCATGTTGAAGCTTCGACCAATAGGAATACTTTTGTAGTACTGCCACTATCTTCTCCACACTAAAGTGTCCTGCCACCTTACTGTAGTGGGCTTCCCAAATTAGCTTTGCACTCTCACTTGAAGGAACGTAGAGATGAACCAAATGGCATAACAATCCATCCTGAATGTGGAAGTCGACAACGACCGTGAGTGTTCCCAACATCTGGTAGGTCATAGCAAAGTCAAGATCGTTATCATAGAGTTGGGACCACTTAGAGGTCTCATGGCCACAAGAGTCGAGCACCGTGGTAAGTGTTGCAACTGGAGGTCAATTGAGGCAATCAATGATGTGATTGGTTCTCCCTTTTACTTAATGTTGAGGTGAAACTACTGCAAGTGTGTGGAGCACTTTTGATGGCAGTCATTCTGCAATTTTCCTTATGTCTGCATGAATTGCAGAGGCTTGTGATCCGTATGGATGATTGTCTCCTTCTCTAGAATGTAATGCTTCCATTGGCGATAGGATTGTACGATGGAATACATTTCTTTGTCATAGGGGGGTACTTACGAATGACATCTAAGAGTGTCTCACTGTGATAGGCCATTGGATGACCGTGTTGAGTGAAAACGACACCAATTGCATAATCAAAAGAATTGGTCTCAATCTCACATGGTTGTTTCAAATCGGGTAAGGCAAGCATCGGGGCTCAACATAAGCGATGTTTCAAATTGTCAAAATATTTTTGTTGTGATCTACCCCACACAAATTTGGCTTTGCAACTGATAGGATATTTAGACACTTAGGAGTTAGTTAAGATCTACTTGGTATAATGTGTCATTAGGTAAAAGTGTGTTTCTTTAGTATGCATTAGTATGCATTTGTAGTTAGGAAATTCAATGGTCACGATATGTTCCCGACATAGACTAATCCGATGGTTCATATTCTCCTCGATCTTAACGACTACATTGATCCGTGGCTTAACACCTGATTGCTCCATGCTCTTTAAATAGAGATCATGGACCAATCGGGTGTTAATCCATGGATCAATGCACCGTTGGATCACTCTATGTTAGGAACATATCTTGCTACCACTTTGTGAAAATGTCTACAACTTGATCTTCTGTAGGGATAAATATCACTTCAATAACTTGATCATTAATGAGATTTCTGATGAAGTGCATCTGTAGATCAATGTGTTTGTTGCGCTGATGTTGAACTGGGTCTTTGGTGAGCTTGATGGCACTCTAATTGCCACACCAAAGGATGGTCGGATGTTGTTGCTAGAATCCAAACTATGAAAGGATATGTCGAATCCAAAAGGATTCCTGACTTGCATTTGTTGTTGCTTGGTACTATGCTTCTGCTGAAGAAAGTGAAATAGCCCATTGTTTCTTACAGGCCCAAGTGAGAGGTCTTGAACCAAGGATGAAAACATAAACTGCAGTAGAATTATGATCATCAGGGTCTCCGACCCAATTTGAATCAGTGAAACCAACCAATAAAGGATTCCCCCCTGAACTATAATGTATCTTGAACTGAACTATACCTTGGACATACCAACGTATCCTTTTAGTTGTTTTTTAATGACTTTCATGGGGTGTTTGCATATATCGAGAAACAAGACCAACAACAAAGGAAATATCATGATGGGTATGAGTCAAGTATAAGAGGCTACCAACTAACTGACAGTACAAGGTGGCATCAACTTCAGGAGAAGTACAGGTGGCAACAAGCTTGACTCCAGACTGGAAGGGAGAAGGGGTTGGTTTACAATCTTCCATGTGAAAGTGAGGAACAAGGTCAAAAGCATACTTAGACTAGGAAAGAAAAAATCCTTCATTGGTTTGAAAACAATTGAGGCCAAGGAAATAGTGCAAAAAGCCTGTCTGTCATTTCATATTTCTTCTTAAGGCTAATTTTCACATGGTTTAAAAGTTTTGAGTCACTACCAGTAAGGATAAGGTCATCAACATAAAGGACAAGGATTATTAGATGGCTTCCTACTTTCTTGGTATATACATTAGGATCAAAATGACATCTAGAAAATATGGTATCAATAAGAAAGTTGTCCATTTGTCATACCAAGCTCGAGGAGCTTGCTTAAGACCATAAAGAGATTTCTTAAAGTGACAAACAAGACTAGAGTCATTTTGGACATAGTCAGGAGGTTGTTCCATGTATATTTATTCTTGCAAATTCCCATGCAAGAAGGTGTATTTAATATCCATCGATGGACCTCCCATTTATGTGAGGCAACAAGGGAAAGAACAAGGCGGTTGACATTCATTTTGGCTACAGGGGAAAAGGTTTCATTATAGTCAATTCCTTCAACTTGGGAAAATCCTTTGGCAACTAACCGAGGCTTGTGGCTTTCAACACTTCCATTTTATGCATACTTAGTTCTGTAGAACCATTTACATCTGACAAGTTTTGTTCCTTTTGGAAGAGGTACAAGATCCCAAGTATCGTTTTCCATTAAAAAACGATACTCTTTATTCATTGTTGTACCCTAATCTGGATGACTTGAAGCTTTTTCAAATGTCTTTGGATCATGAGTCTTTGAAACTTGAGACAAAAGAGAAGAGGCTTGCTATAACTAAGAACATGTCCAATTCTGATTTGAAGGGTCACCGACAATATCACCAACTGCTTCTCGTGTTGAACATACCCATATAGGAAGAGGTGGTGTTGGTGCTGGTTCAGGTTCAATGGAATCATCTAGAGGAAGGTGAGAAGGAGGATGTGGATTTTCATCCGAACTGTCATCATCTGAAGAAGAAACTAGAATAGGAGTAGAAGAAGGCACAAACACCAAAGATGGCTTGCAGGCCGAAGAAGGCACAATCGTCGAATTAGGCTTGCAGGAAAATATATTTTCATCAAATTTAACATATCTTCTAATAATAATTTCATTACAATGTGGTTGAAGAATTATGTAACCTTTGAATCTTCAGAATAACCAACAAATATACACTTCTCACTTTTAGGTTGCAATGCTTTCCTTTTCTCATCATGAATGTGAGCCCATGCTATACTGCCAAATACATGAAAGTGATTTACATCTGGTTTAATTTTAGTCCATGCTTCTTTCGGTGTCATATTTTTAAGAGCCTTTGTGATGCAGGAGCATTGTCAACAAGTACATGTGGTAGGACAACTCAACGTCTGAGGACCAATCCAGAGTCTCGAATAATAGCTAGCACTGAAAATCTTTTGAAGATGATAGAAAACAATAAAAGGAAAGATCACGTGCATAGACAGACTGAGCACACATGACCTGTGAATTTAACCCTAGTCTCAATGTAACCACAATTAGGTAGCAGTTAGTTTGTTTCTTTTGTATAAAGAGAGGTTTTGTATGCCCTAAAGAAGGGTTACGATAGTTGTGAGCAAGTAGGAATCTCAGAGCAGTGATTGTTGTTTGAATTTTACTGTAACCATTTTCTTGATTTTGAATGAAGATAACAGAGGAATATTGATCCAATGTATGGTGTGAATATTGTTTAGAATTTCCCTGTTGTTGTCATTAATCTTTT
Source organism: Picea glauca (assembly GCA_000966675.3). NCBI lineage: Eukaryota > Viridiplantae > Streptophyta > Pinopsida > Pinales > Pinaceae > Picea > Picea glauca. The sequence goes on from JZKD02S1316760.1 coordinate 6,887, forward strand.
CAAGAATGAATGAATCTTGCTACGAGTGTATGTAGCTTTGAAATGCTTGCATAAAATTTAAATCACTTTTCTTCATGAGTCGGTGCAAGGTGTGCACACAGTTCACAAGGAGTGCATTGATAGGGTTTGTTTCAGCTCGTAAAGCTCAAAAGAAATAGCGTAAGATTTCCTTTGCAAGAAGTGCAAAGTGGTTGCTGCAAGGAGTGCACATTCGTCCACAAGAATCCAGATATTGCGTAAGAATCTGCTGCAAGGAGTGCATAGATCTAGAATACAATCTGCAAGGAGTGTGTTGACAAATTTTGTCTCAACCCGTAAGCTCAAGAGGAACATCATAAGGCTTCTTTGCAGAAAGCATAAAGCGACTGCCGCAAGGTGTGCACAGTCGTCGCAAGAACTCAAATCTTGTGTAAAGATCTTTTACAAAGAGTGCAAGCTCTGGAATTCAATGAAGAGTCGAAGCGACTCCGTAAATAAGTCAAAGGAAAAGAACAGAGGAACGTCAGGAAGGCGGGAAACAACTCTTTTCAATAATCTTTGGATCTGAGTCTGACGAATTTCCCAGAAAATCAAGAAGTGCTTGGGAGATAAAAAATCTTTGAGGAGATCAAGCTCAGGAGGGATAGCACTTTCCAAGAAGTGTGAATCAGATCCAATAAACGGACTCGTAGGAAGGAAAAAGGTCGAAACCTTTGAATCTTTTGAAAAATATTCTAAGTTAGAAGAAAGTGTAAGCTCAAGAGAGAGATATGGACCATTCGATCAACGTCCAGACAACGAGGAGCAAGTGAAAAGGAGAGAATATCTTAGTCGTCTGATCTGCACACAAAAAGGATCATAGCTGTTTGATCAAGGTAAAGTGCACTAACAATAAACCTTAGAAAGTGTACAAGAGAATCAGACTTACGAAGTTTCGAAATCATCAGAACCGTTCATCGTCAAGGGGGACACGTGGCGAGAGATTAACATTTCACTGACTCGGGATTTAGAGAAGTCAAAAGGTAGAGTTATAAGAACTCGTGAATCGAGAAATCGTGATTTGATCACATCCGTTGATTGAAGGAGAAATCTAGACCATTGATTGTTCAGGGAGATATCGAGATAAGGGAGGTGAGTGGTCTTCCAACTTCATGAAATACGAAGTCCCGATTCGCGAAGAGTTGATTTGAGCCATCAGATCACGGGGAGTTGTGAGTCATTGATCTGGCACACATGGATTTTGGGATATCGAGGATCGGAGAAGAGAAGTGATCAACCTTCCAACTTCGCGAAACATGAAGTCCTGATACACGAAAGGGAGATCTGGACTATTGGATCACAAGGGTTGTGGACCATTGTTCTGACAAGCGGAACTCACAAATTTAGGTTTCGGAAGGACGGGAAAGCGAACTTCGCGAGACGTGAAGTCACGAAACACAAAATCATGAAACGCTCAAAAGATTGGCCCATGGTCATAGCGAAGGGGCACATCGGTGAAGGAGGATAGAAGGGATAGCACGCGCTAGGATCCTGTCGGGATTTCAGAAGTCGGGAGAGTCGAGGTGACTCATATGCAAAGGCTTGATACATGAAATCACAATGCACCTTTCGATTAGGCGACTGGTCACAACCTTGGTCACATAAAGAGAGGGACTTAACCAGGAGAGCTAGTGCCTAAATACACTGAGGCTTTAAAAGCATCAAGGAGAAGCCCACAGGTTCCATATAACCTGCGCCTTAAGCGAAAGAGGGCCTATTCAGTTTATTGAAGGTCCTTGAGGGATTGAAGAGTAAATCAGACTCAGTTTCTTGATTGATCCTAGACCGGTAGGTCACACAACCCTTAGGAGAGAAGGGGGGTTTGCATCAAGCGGTATTAGAGCTGATTTTCATCTGTAGATTTTAGGAAAAGGAGAAANGATCACATCCGTTGATTGAAGGAGAAATCTAGACCATTGATTGTTCGGGGAGATATCGAGATAAGGGAGGTGAGTGGTCTTCCAACTTCATGAAATACGAAGTCCCGATTCACGAAGAGTTGATTTGAGCCATCAGATCACGGGGAGTTGTGAGTCATTGATCTGGCGCACATGAATTTTGGGATATCGAGGATCGGAGAAGAGAAGTGATCAACCTTCCAACTTCGCGAAACATGAAGTCCTGATACACGAAAGGGAGATCTGGACTATTGGATCACAAGGGTTGTGAACCATTGTTCTGACAAGCGGAACTCACAAATTTAGGTTTCAGAAGGACGGGAAAGCGAACTTCGCGAGACGTGAAGTCACAAAACACAAAATCATGAAACGCTCAAAAGATTGGCCCATGGTCATAGCGAAGGGGCACATCGGTGAAGGAGGATAGAAGGGATAGCACGCGCTAGGATCCTGTCGAGATTTCAGAAGTCGGGAGAGTCGAGGTGACTCATATGCAAAGGCATGATACATGAAATCACAATGCACCTTTTGATTAGGCGACTGGTCACAACCTTGGTCACATAAAGAGAGGGACTTAACCAGGAGAGCTAGTGCCTAAATACACTGAGGCTTTAAAAGCATCAAGGAGAATCCCACAGGTTCCATATAACCTGCGCCTTAAGCGAAAGAGGGCCTATTCAGTTTATTGAAGGTCCTTGAGGGATTGAAGAGTCAATCAGACTTAGTTTCTTGATTGATCCTAGACCGGTAGGTCACACAACCCTTAGGAGAGAAGGGGGGTTTGCATCAAGCGGTATTAGAGCTGATTTTCATCTGTAGATTTTAGGAAAAGGAGAAAAATAACTCGAAGTTTTACTTTGTGTGTGAGAGACAGTCAACACAATGCCACCGAGGAGATGAGGGGAGGCACCTTTAGCCGATCGTGTTGTAGAAAGAGAGATGTGAGAACTTCGTGCAAGGTTGGAAGTGATGGAAGCAACACAGAGAAGAGCACCTGATGTTGGAGACATCAATGATCCAAAGAGCGAAGATGTAGAAGACGAAGAAGTTGCAGGGGAACACATTGCCGAAGAATGCTTGATAAGAGCAGTTGTTAGATTGGGAGCTAGAGACAAGATAGAGGTCCCAGTGTATGAAGGTAATTTGGATGCTGAAGAGCTGTTGGATTGGATAAGTTCTATGGAAAAATATTTCGATTATGAATATGTTGATGGGGAGAAAAAGGTGAGACATGTTGTCACCGGGCTTAAAGGACATGCAACAATGTAGTGGGATGAACTGCAGGCTGAGAGGAGAAGTAGAGGAAAACATAAGATAAATAATTGGGATAAAATGGTAGCCAAGCTAAAGGCTAAATTCATGCCCAAAGATTATCATATCAATCTATTCAGGAAGCTACAGAACCTGAGACAAAAGGGTATGACAGTTAAAGAATACATAGAGGAGTTCTACAAGCTGAACATCAGAGTTGGACAAAGAGAGAGGGATGAAGAAAAAGTTTCCAGGTATATAAATGGCATGAGGTATGAAATCCAGGATGAGCTCAACATTATGTCGATAAGGACAATGGAGGATGTTTATCAGTTCACACTGAAGGCAGAAGAGAAGTTGGCCAGAAAACAAATCCAATGAGGTAGAGGTAAAATATCAGCCCCAAACAAAGGCAATGGAGTTTCCCATGACAAAGCGCATAATTCCAAGGATGAGGCTGGAACTCCACATAATCACTCGGAAAGGGAGGAAGTTCCCGAGGAAGACAGGGTGGTGGAAGAAACTCTTCTAGAGGAAGAGGCAGAGGAGGAATAAGGTGTTATGCCTATGGAACGATAGGGCACATGTCTTGGGAATGCCCTGAGAAAAAGAAAGAATGAGGAGAAGCTCACATTTCAGAAGAACAAAGAGGGAATGTTGAAGTAGAAGGAGTAGAGGATGGAACATCCCTGATGACGAGAAAGGTTCTCTTAAAACCAGAGGCGGAAGTTAAAAGGCCAGTACAGAGGAACAATTTATTCAGGACAACTTGCAAGACTAAAGACATAGTATGCAAGGTGATCATTGACAATGAGAGCATTGATAACTTAGTATCCACGGAGATGGTGGAGAAGTTGGAGCTAGAGACAACTACACACCCAGAGCCATATAAAGTCTCATGGTTGCAGAAATGACACCAGGTAATGGTTACTAAACAATGCTTGGTTGAATTTAAGATAGGAGGATATATAGATGAAATTATGTGTGATGTAATTCACATGGATGTATGCCATATTTTGTTGGGAAGACCTTGGCAGTTTGACAGGAATGTCATTCATGATGGGGGGAAGAATACATACACCTTGGAGAAGAATGGTAGGTCACACATGTTGCTACCAATAGAGGAGAAGAAAGTGAAAGGGGAAACCAACACAAGCATACTTCTCATGAGCGGGAAGGAACTCTTGAAAGAACTCAAGAAAGAACAGGAGATGCAGTTTGTTGTGGTGAGGAAACCCAAAGTTATCATTACTAGTACTTCGATAGATGATTTGCCTGAAGAAGTTCAAGAATTGTTAGATAGTTTTGCTGACATAGTGGTGGATGAGCTGCCTAAATCTTTTCCACCCATCAGAAGTATCAGCCATCATATCGATTTGATACCAGGAACAAGTCTACCAAACAAATAAACATATAGACTGACACCTCGAGAGAATGAGGAGGTAAAGAACCAAGTCCAGGAATGGTTAGACAAGGGTTTGGTCAAAGAGATCTTGAGTCCATATGTAGTACCAACTGTGTTGAGTCCAAATAAAGATGGAGGATGGAGAATGTGTACAGACTCGAGATCCATCAACATGATCACTATCAGGTATAGATTCCCTTTGCCAAAAATAGATGATTTGATGAACTGTTTAAGTGGAGAAAATTTCTTTTCTAAGATACATTTGAAAATTGGATATCACCAGATCAGAATGAGGGAAGGTGATGAGTGGAAGACAACCTTTAAGACAAATGAAGGTTTTTATGAGTGGCTTGTTATGCCATTTGGCTTAATCAATGCCCCAGGTACTTTTATGAGGTTGATGAATGAAATACTAAAAGATTTCAATGACAAGTTCGTGGTTGTGTATATATATGATATACTGATCTTTAGAAAGACTAAGGAGGAGCATTTGAGACACCTGACACTAGTGATGAGGAGGCTACAACAGGAGAAGTTGTTGATAAAATTGAAGAATTCCTCTTTTATGAAGACATAACTCATTTACTTGGGTTTTGTCATCTCTTCAAATGAACTAAAGATGGATCCAAAGAAGGTGAAAGAAATCAAAGAATGGCCATCACCTAGGAGCATGTTTGAGGTAAGAATCTTCCATGGATTAGCGAGTTTCTATAGGAAGTTCATCAGAGATTTCAGTGGAATTTGTGCACCAATGATGGATACCATGAAGAAAAGGCACAAGTATTTTAAATGGAAAGAGGAGGCTGAGAAGAGATTTAATATACTGAAGGAGAAAATAACAGAGCGAGCAATTATGGTCTTTCCAAATTTTGAGAAGACATTTCAGGTGAGATGTGATGCAAGTGGCATTGCAATTGGAGGAGTTTTGAGCCAGGACAGTAGACCTATTGCTTACTTCAATGAGAAGGTGAATGATACTAAGAGAAAATACTCCACTTATGACAAGGAGTTTTATGCCATAATCCAAGCCCTGAAGAAATGGAGACATTACCTTGTCCCACAAGAATTTGTCTTGTATAGAGATAACCAAGCTTTACAATTCATAACCANATTAGAGCTGATTTTCATCTGTAGATTTTAGGAAAAGGAGAAAAAGAACTCGAAGTTTTACTTTGTGTGTGAGAGATAGTCAACACAATGCCACCGAGGAGATGAGGGGAGGCACCTTTAGCCAATCGTGTTGTAGAAAGAGAGATGTGAGAACTTCATGCAAGGTTGGAAGTGATGAAAGAAACACAGAGAAGAGCACCTGATGTTGGAGACATCAATGATCCAAAGAGCGAAGATGTAGAAGACGAAGAAGTTGCAGGGGAACACATTGCCAAAGAATGCTTGATAAGAGCAATTGTTAGATTGGGAGCTAGAGACAAGATAGAGGTCCCAGTGTATGAAGGTAATTTGGATGCTGAAGAGCTGTTGGATTGGATAAGTTCTATGGAAAAATATTTCGATTATGAAGATGTTGATGGGGAGAAAAAGGTGAGACATGTTGTCACCGGGCTTAAAGGACATGCAACAATGTAGTGGGATGAACTGCAGGCTGAGAGGAGAAGTAGAGGAAAACATAAGATAAATAATTGGGATAAAATGGTAGCCAAGCTAAAGGCTAAATTCATGCCCAAAGATTATCATATCAATCTATTCAGGAAGCTACAGAACCTGAGACAAAAGGGTATGACAGTTAAAGAATACATAGAGGAGTTCTACAAGCTGAACATCAGAGTTGGACAAAGAGAGAGGGATGAAGAAAAAGTTTCCAGGTATATAAATGGCATGAGGTATGAAATCCAGGATGAGCTCAACATTATGTCGATAAGGACAATGGAGGATGTTTATCAGTTCACACTGAAGGCAGAAGAGAAGTTGGCCAGAAAACAAATCCAATGAGGTAGAGGTAAAATATCAGCCCCAAACAAAGGCAATGGAGTTTCCCATGACAAAGCGCATAATTCCAAGGATGAGGCTGGAACTCCACATAATCACTCGGAAAGGGAGGAAGTTCCCGAGGAAGACAGGGTGGTGGAAGAAACTCTTCTAGAGGAAGAGGCAGAGGAGGAATAAGGTGTTATGCCTATGGAACGATAGGGCACATGTCTTGGGAATGCCCTGAGAAAAAGAAAGAATGAGGAGAAGCTCACATTTCAGAAGAACAAAGAGGGAATGTTGAAGTAGAAGGAGTAGAGGATGGAACATCCCTGATGACGAGAAAGGTTCTCTTAAAACCAGAGGCGGAAGTTAAAAGGCCAGTACAGAGGAACAATTTATTCAGGACAACTTGCAAGACTAAAGACATAGTATGCAAGGTGATCATTGACAATGAGAGCATTGATAACTTAGTATCCACGGAGATGGTGGAGAAGTTGGAGCTAGAGACAACTACACACCCAGAGCCATATAAAGTCTCATGGTTGCAGAAATGACACCAGGTAATGGTTACTAAACAATGCTTGGTTGAATTTAAGATAGGAGGATATATAGATGAAATTATGTGTGATGTAATTCACATGGATGTATGCCATATTTTGTTGGGAAGACCTTGGCAGTTTGACAGGAATGTCATTCATGATGGGGGGAAGAATACATACACCTTGGAGAAGAATGGTAGGTCACACATGTTGCTACCAATAGAGGAGAAGAAAGTGAAAGGGGAAACCAACACAAGCATACTTCTCATGAGCGGGAAGGAACTCTTGAAAGAACTCAAGAAAGAACAGGAGATGCAGTTTGTTGTGGTGAGGAAACCCAAAGTTATCATTACTAGTACTTCGATAGATGATTTGCCTGAAGAAGTTCAAGAATTGTTAGATAGTTTTGCTGACATAGTGGTGGATGAGCTGCCTAAATCTTTTCCACCCATCAGAAGTATCAGCCATCATATCGATTTGATACCAGGAACAAGTCTACCAAACAAATAAACATATAGACTGACACCTCGAGAGAATGAGGAGGTAAAGAACCAAGTCCAGGAATGGTTAGACAAGGGTTTGGTCAAAGAGATCTTGAGTCCATATGTAGTACCAACTGTGTTGAGTCCAAATAAAGATGGAGGATGGAGAATGTGTACAGACTCGAGATCCATCAACATGATCACTATCAGGTATAGATTCCCTTTGCCAAAAATAGATGATTTGATGAACTGTTTAAGTGGAGAAAATTTCTTTTCTAAGATACATTTGAAAATTGGATATCACCAGATCAGAATGAGGGAAGGTGATGAGTGGAAGACAACCTTTAAGACAAATGAAGGTTTTTATGAGTGGCTTGTTATGCCATTTGGCTTAATCAATGCCCCAGGTACTTTTATGAGGTTGATGAATGAAATACTAAAAGATTTCAATGACAAGTTCGTGGTTGTGTATATATATGATATACTGATCTTTAGAAAGACTAAGGAGGAGCATTTGAGACACCTGACACTAGTGATGAGGAGGCTACAACAGGAGAAGTTGTTGATAAAATTGAAGAATTCCTCTTTTATGAAGACATAACTCATTTACTTGGGTTTTGTCATCTCTTCAAATGAACTAAAGATGGATCCAAAGAAGGTGAAAGAAATCAAAGAATGGCCATCACCTAGGAGCATGTTTGAGGTAAGAATCTTCCATGGATTAGCGAGTTTCTATAGGAAGTTCATCAGAGATTTCAGTGGAATTTGTGCACCAATGATGGATACCATGAAGAAAAGGCACAAGTATTTTAAATGGAAAGAGGAGGCTGAGAAGAGATTTAATATACTGAAGGAGAAAATAACAGAGCGAGCAATTATGGTCTTTCCAAATTTTGAGAAGACATTTCAGGTGAGATGTGATGCAAGTGGCATTGCAATTGGAGGAGTTTTGAGCCAGGACAGTAGACCTATTGCTTACTTCAATGAGAAGGTGAATGATACTAAGAGAAAATACTCCACTTATGACAAGGAGTTTTATGCCATAATCCAAGCCCTGAAGAAATGGAGACATTACCTTGTCCCACAAGAATTTGTCTTGTATAGAGATAACCAAGCTTTACAATTCATAACCARATAGGAAAAATTGAATCAGAGGCATGCAAAGTGGATTGAGTTTATGCAGAATTTTACTTTTGTCATAAAACATATTGATAGGAATGCTAACAAAGTTGTTGATGCATTCAGAAGGAGATGTTTGATTCTACATGAATTTCAGGTAAAGACATTAGGGTTCAAACACCTTGAGGAAATGTGCAGTGATGATCCAGATTTCAAGGAAGCATATGAAGCATGTGTGAATCCTGTGCTGAGAGATAGAAGCTAGTGGAGGGAGTATATGAGTCAAGAGGGATTGATGTTCAAGGGAAATCAATTGTGCATACAAAAATGCTCAATGAGGGATAACCTTTTGAAAGAAAAACATAGTGGAGGATTGGCTAGACATTTCAGCCATGATAAGACATTTGCACAGTTGAGAAGTTCATACTATTGGCCAGGTATGAGAACATATGTGAAACAATTCGTGAACAAATTTAGAATCTGCCAACATGAAAAAGGTTATAGACAAAACACTGGATTGTATCAACCATTGCCCATACCAGAGAGGCCTTGGGAGGCAATAAGAATGGATTTTGTGTTGGGACTGCCGAGAACGCAAAGAGGATGTGCTTCCATATTTGTGGTCGTGGATAGATTTTCAAAGATGGCACACTTTATCCCATGCCAGAAGACCAATGATGCAACACATGTTGCAAATATTTTCTTTAAGGAAGTTGTGAGACTTCGCGGCCTTCCCAGAAGCATTATCTCAGATAGAGACACACAATTTGTTGGTCATTTTGGGAGAACACTGTGGAAGAATTTAGGGACATATTTGTCCTTCAGCTTAACTTATCACCCTTAGATAGATGGACAAACTGAGGTGGTAAAATTTTTTTTGGGAAACGTATTGAGGAGTTTGGTCACCGAGCACCATAATCGATGGGATCATATTATGCCACAAGAAGAATTTGCATACAATGGGTCACCAAACAGGAGCACTGGGAAGAGCCTGTTCCAAATATTGTATGGAATGCAACCCTAGGGAGTATCTGAGTTGAGAGACTTGGAACCGAGTGACATCAGGAGTGCTGGAGCATAAGATTTTGCTGCAGAAATGCAAAAGATCCATAGCCAGATCAGAGGATAGTTGCATAATTCTAGCCAAGAGTACAAATGAAAAGCTGATCAACATCACATAGACCTTCAATTTGAAATAGATGAGGTTCTATCACATCTTAGGAAGGAGAGGTTCCCTAGGGGAACATATAACAAGCTAAAGATGAACAAAATAGGGACATGTAAGATCTTGAGGAAGTTTGATGCAAACACCTATGAGATCGAGCTGCCAGATGATGTGGGAATATTGCCCATATTTAATGTCTCAGACTTGTATCCTTACAGGAAGGATGACACAGAGGGATCAGTAGATCAAGAAAATATTCAGTGGGAGAAACAAATGCCTATAGCAGAAAAACCACAGATGGAAAAGATCGTTGATCAGAGGATTGGTAAGAGGACCCGAAGCAAGACCTATTTTGAGAATCTGGTCAAGTGGAAGGGACATCCAATAGAATATGCCAGTTGGGAGAGTGAATCTGATATACAGAAGCATGGAATGTCGATGCAGGAGTCCATGAATTTTTTCCAAGAGGAGTATGATGTAGGAGCATTGTCAACAAGTACACGTGGTCGAACAACTCAGCGTTTGAGGACCAATCTAGAGTCTCGAATAATAGCCAACAATACAAATCTTTTGAATATGATAGAAAAAAATAAAAGGAAAGATCACGCGTGTAGACAAAATGAGCATGCGTGACCTGGGAATTTAACCCTAGTCTCGATGTAACCACAATTAGGTAGCAATTAGTTTGTTTCTTTTGTATAAAGAGAGGTTTTGTATGCCCTAAAGAAGGGTTACAATAGTTGTGAGAAAGTAGGAATCTTAGAGCAGTGATTGTTGTTTGAACTTTACTGTAACCATTTTCTTGATTTTGAATGAAGATAACAGAGGAAAATTGATCCAATGTATGGTGTGAATATTGTTTACAATTTCCCTGTTATTGTCGTTAATATTTTCAAGAATGAATGAATCTTACTACGAGTGTATGCAACTTTGAAATGCTTGCATAACTTTAAATCACTTTTCTTCGTGAGTCGGTGCAAGGTGTGCACACAGTCCGCAGGGAGTGCGTTGACAGGGTTTGTTTCGTCTCGTAAAGCTAAGAAGAAATAGCGTAAGATTTCCTTTGCAAGAATTGCAAAGTGACTGCTGCAAGGAGTGCACAGTTGTCCACAAGAATCCAGATATTGTGTAATAATATGTTGCAAGGAGTGCGTTGACAGAGTCTGTCTCAACCCGTAAGCTCAGGAGGAACAACATAAGGTTTCTTTGCAAGAAGTGTAAAGCGAGCAAGGTGTGCACATTCATTGCAAGATCTCAAATCTTGTGTAAAGATCTTTTGCAAAGAGTGCACATGTCTGGAATTCGATGAAGAGTCGAAGAGACTCCATAAAAAAGTCGAAGGACAAGAACAAAGTAATGCTAAGATGGTGGGAAAGAATTCTTTTCAAGAATATTTGGATATGAGTCTAACGAATTTCCCAGAAAAGAAAGAAGTTCTTGGGAGATCAAAAATCTTTGAGGAGATCAAGCTCAAGAGGGATAGCACTTTCCAAGAAGTGTGAACGAGATCCAAGAAATGGACTCGTAGGAAGGACAAAGGTCAAAACCTTTGAATCTTTCGAAAAATATTCTAAGTTAAAAGAAAGTGTAAGCTCAGGAGAGAGATGTGGATCGTCCGATCAGTGTCCAAACAACAAGGNCACATGTTGCAAATATTTTCTTTAAGGAAGTTGTGAGACTTCGCGGCCTTCCCAGAAGCATTATCTCAGATAGAGACACGCAATTTGTTGGTCATTTTGGGAGAACACTGTGGAAGAATTTAGGGACATATTTGTCCTTCAGCTTAACTTATCACCCTTAGATAGATGGACAAACTGAGGTGGTAAATTTTTTTTTGGGAAACGTATTGAGGAGTTTGGTCACCGAGCACCATAATCGATGGGATCATATTATGCCACAAGAAGAATTTGCATACAATGGGTCACCAAATAGGAGCACTGGGAAGAGCCTGTTCCAAATATTGTATGGAATGCAACCCTAGGGAGTATCTGAGTTGAGAGACTTGGAACCGAGTGACATCAGGAGTGCTGGAGCAGAAGATTTTGCTGCAGAAATGCAAAAGATCCATAGCCAGATCAGAGGATAGTTGCATAATTCTAGCCAAGAGTACAAATGAAAAGCTAATCAACATCACATAGACCTTCAACTTGAAATAGATCAGGTTCTATCACATCTTAGGAAGGAGAGGTTCCCTAGGGGAACATATAACAAGCTAAAGATGAACAAAATAGGGACATGTAAGATCTTGAGGAAGTTTGATGCAAACACCTATGAGATCGAGCTGCCAGATGATGTGGGAATATTGCCCATATTTAATGTCTCAGACTTGTATCCTTACAGGAAGGATGACACAGAGGGATCAGTAGATCAAGAAAATATTCAGTGGGAGAAACAAATGCCTATAGCAGAAAAACCACAGATGGAAAAGATCGTTGATCAGAGGATTGGTAAGAGGACCCGAAGCAAGACCTATTTTGAGAATCTGGTCAAGTGGAAGGGACATCCAATAGAATATGCCAGTTGGGAGAGTGAATCTGATATACAGAAGCATGGAATGTCGATGCAGGAGTCCATGAATTTTTTCCAAGAGGAGTATGATGTAGGAGCATTGTCAACAAGTACACGTGGTCGAACAACTCAGCGTTTGAGGACCAATCTAGAGTCTCGAATAATAGCCAACAATACAAATCTTTTGAATATGATAGAAAAAAATAAAAGGAAAGATCACGCGTGTAGACAAAATGAGCATGCGTGACCTGGGAATTTAACCCTAGTCTCGATGTAACCACAATTAGGTAGCAATTAGTTTGTTTCTTTTGTATAAAGAGAGGTTTTGTATGCCCTAAAGAAGGGTTACAATAGTTGTGAGAAAGTAGGAATCTTAGAGCAGTGATTGTTGTTTGAACTTTACTGTAACCATTTTCTTGATTTTGAATGAAGATAACAGAGGAAAATTGATCCAATGTATGGTGTGAATATTGTTTACAATTTCCCTGTTATTGTCGTTAATATTTTCAAGAATGAATGAATCTTACTACGAGTGTATGCAACTTTGAAATGCTTGCATAACTTTAAATCACTTTTCTTCGTGAGTCGGTGCAAGGTGTGCACACAGTCCGCAGGGAGTGCGTTGACAGGGTTTGTTTCGTCTCGTAAAGCTAAGAAGAAATAGCGTAAGATTTCCTTTGCAAGAATTGCAAAGTGACTGCTGCAAGGAGTGCACAGTTGTCCACAAGAATCCAGATATTGTGTAATAATATGTTGCAAGGAGTGCGTTGACAGAGTCTGTCTCAACCCGTAAGCTCAGGAGGAACAACATAAGGTTTCTTTGCAAGAAGTGTAAAGCGAGCAAGGTGTGCACATTCATTGCAAGATCTCAAATCTTGTGTAAAGATCTTTTGCAAAGAGTGCACATGTCTGGAATTCGATGAAGAGTCGAAGAGACTCCATAAAAAAGTCGAAGGACAAGAACAAAGTAATGCTAAGATGGTGGGAAAGAATTCTTTTCAAGAATATTTGGATATGAGTCTAACGAATTTCCCAGAAAAGAAAGAAGTTCTTGGGAGATCAAAAATCTTTGAGGAGATCAAGCTCAAGAGGGATAGCACTTTCCAAGAAGTGTGAACGAGATCCAAGAAATGGACTCGTAGGAAGGACAAAGGTCAAAACCTTTGAATCTTTCGAAAAATATTCTAAGTTAAAAGAAAGTGTAAGCTCAGGAGAGAGATGTGGATCGTCCGATCAGTGTCCAAACAACAAGGAGCAAGCACAGAGGAGAGAAGATCTCAGTCGTCTAATCTGCACGCAAAAAGGATTGTAGCCGTCTGATCCAAGTAAAGTACACTAATGATAAACCTTTGAAAGTGTACAGGAGAATCGAACTTACAAAGTTCCAAAATCATTGGAACCATTCATCGTCAAGGGGGACATGTGGTGAGAGATCAACATTTCGCTGACTCGGGACTCAGAGAAGTCATAAGGCAGGGTTATAAGAACTCACAAATCATGAAATCATGATTTGATCACAACCGTTGATCGAAGGAGAAATTTGGACCATTGATTGTCCGAGGAGATATTGGGAGTTCGAATATCGAGAGAAGGGAGGTGAATGGTCTTCCAACTTCATGAAACGCGAAGTTCGATTCGTGAAGAGTTGATCTNAGGTTCTATCACATCTTAGGAAGGAGAGGTTCCCTAGGGGAACATATAACAAGCTAAAGATGAACAAAATAGGGACATGTAAGATCTTGAGGAAGTTTGATGCAAACACCTATGAGATCGAGCTGCCAGATGATGTGGGAATATTGCCCATATTTAATGTCTCAGACTTGTATCCTTACAGGAAGGATGACACAGAGGGATCAGTAGATCAAGAAAATATTCAGTGGGAGAAACAAATGCCTATAGCAGAAAAACCACAGATGGAAAAGATCGTTGATCAGAGGATTGGTAAGAGGACCCGAAGCAAGACCTATTTTGAGAATCTGGTCAAGTGGAAGGGACATCCAATAGAATATGCCAGTTGGGAGAGTGAATCTGATATACAGAAGCATGGAATGTCGATGCAGGAGTCCATGAATTTTTTCCAAGAGGAGTATGATGTAGGAGCATTGTCAACAAGTACACGTGGTCGAACAACTCAGCGTTTGAGGACCAATCTAGAGTCTCGAATAATAGCCAACAATACAAATCTTTTGAATATGATAGAAAAAAATAAAAGGAAAGATCACGCGTGTAGACAAAATGAGCATGCGTGACCTGGGAATTTAACCCTAGTCTCGATGTAACCACAATTAGGTAGCAATTAGTTTGTTTCTTTTGTATAAAGAGAGGTTTTGTATGCCCTAAAGAAGGGTTACAATAGTTGTGAGAAAGTAGGAATCTTAGAGCAGTGATTGTTGTTTGAACTTTACTGTAACCATTTTCTTGATTTTGAATGAAGATAACAGAGGAAAATTGATCCAATGTATGGTGTGAATATTGTTTACAATTTCCCTGTTATTGTCGTTAATATTTTCAAGAATGAATGAATCTTACTACGAGTGTATGCAACTTTGAAATGCTTGCATAACTTTAAATCACTTTTCTTCGTGAGTCGGTGCAAGGTGTGCACACAGTCCGCAGGGAGTGCGTTGACAGGGTTTGTTTCGTCTCGTAAAGCTAAGAAGAAATAGCGTAAGATTTCCTTTGCAAGAATTGCAAAGTGACTGCTGCAAGGAGTGCACAGTTGTCCACAAGAATCCAGATATTGTGTAATAATATGTTGCAAGGAGTGCGTTGACAGAGTCTGTCTCAACCCGTAAGCTCAGGAGGAACAACATAAGGTTTCTTTGCAAGAAGTGTAAAGCGAGCAAGGTGTGCACATTCATTGCAAGATCTCAAATCTTGTGTAAAGATCTTTTGCAAAGAGTGCACATGTCTGGAATTCGATGAAGAGTCGAAGAGACTCCATAAAAAAGTCGAAGGACAAGAACAAAGTAATGCTAAGATGGTGGGAAAGAATTCTTTTCAAGAATATTTGGATATGAGTCTAACGAATTTCCCAGAAAAGAAAGAAGTTCTTGGGAGATCAAAAATCTTTGAGGAGATCAAGCTCAAGAGGGATAGCACTTTCCAAGAAGTGTGAACGAGATCCAAGAAATGGACTCGTAGGAAGGACAAAGGTCAAAACCTTTGAATCTTTCGAAAAATATTCTAAGTTAAAAGAAAGTGTAAGCTCAGGAGAGAGATGTGGATCGTCCGATCAGTGTCCAAACAACAAGGGGCAAGCACAAAGGAGAGAAGATCTCAGTCATCTAATCTGCACGCAAAAAGGATTGTAGCCGTCTGATCCAAGTAAAGTACACTAATGATAAACCTTTGAAAGTGTACAGGAGAATCGAACTTACGAAGTTCCGAAATCATTGGAACCATTCATCGTCAAGGAGGACATGTGGCGAGAGATCAACATTTCGCTGACTCGAGACTCAGAGAAGTCAAAAGGCAGAGTTATAAGAACTCACAAATCATGAAATCATGATTTGATCACAACCGTTGATCGAAGGAGAAATTTGGACCATTGATTGTCCGAGGAGATATTGGGAGTTCGGATATTGAGAGAAGGGAGGTGAATGGTCTTCCAACTTCGTGAAACACGAAGTTCGATTCGTGAAGAGTTGATCTGAGCCGTCAAATCACGAGGAGTTGTGAGCCGTTGATTTGGTGAACATGAATTTTAGGATATCAAGGATCAGAGGAGAGAAGGGATCAAGCTTCCAACTTTGTGAAACACGAAATCCCGATACGTGAAAAGGAGATCTGGACCATTGGATTGCAGGGATTGTGGACCGTTGATTTGACAAGTGGAACTCGTAAATTAAGGTTTCAGAACGACGAGCAAGTGAACTTCACGAGATGCGAAGTCGCAAAAAGGGAAATCGTGAAATGATCGAAAGATTAGCCCATGGTCATAACGAAGGGGCACATCGGTGAAGGAGGATAGAGGGGCTAGCACGCGCTAGGTTTCTGTCAGGATTTTGGAAGTCGGGAGAGTCAAGGTGACTCATATGCAAAGGCTCGATACATGAAATCACAACGCGCCTTTCGATTAGGTGACTGTTCACAACCTTAGTCACGTAAAGAGAGGGGCTTAACCAGGAGAGCTAGCGCCTAAATATGCTGAGGCTTTAAAAGCGTCAAGGAGAAGCCCGCGGGTTCCATATAACCTATGCCTTAAGGGAAAGAGGGCCTATTTAGTTTATTGAAGGTCCTTGAGGGACTGAAGAGTCAATCAGATTTAGTTTCTTGATCGATCCTAGATCGAGAGGTCGCGCAACCCTTAGGAGAGAAGGGGGGTCTTCATCACTTTGTGGGAGTGTGATTTAATATGTAATTTTCACAGTTGATGGATTTTTCCCAATACTTTAAACTTAATCCCTTAGATTGGATCATACAATTAGCCATTTCTTTTAATGTGCAGTTATTTCTGTCAACAACACCATTTTGTTGTGGTGTATATGGAATAGTGTGCTGCATTTGGATGCCCTGTGTAGTGCAATAACTTGTAAAATTACTGTTCAAATATTCATCTCCATTATCTGTTCTTAACCTTTGAATTTGATGTCCAGATTGTTTTTCTACAAGGGCCTTGTAGGCCAAAAACTTGTCAAAAAAATTTCTCTTAAGTTTTAAGAAGTAAACCCAAGTACGTCTGGAAAAGTTATCAATGAAATTTAAGAAATACTTGCATCGAGAAAAAGAAGGAAAATAAAGTGGACCACACAAGTCACTGTGAACAAGCTGCAAAGGGCCCGAGGCATGCCAAGAGACACGTTTGTCAAAAATGTCCTGATGATGTTTGCAAGAACACAACTGGCACAAACACCATCTCTGCATGAAACAAGAGGAAGACCAGTCAACATCTGTTGATTACATAGTTGTTGCAATGAGCGATAGTTTAGATGACCAAACTGCTCATGTCAAAGTTTGTTCAAGTCATCGCTATGAGAAACAAAAACTAATGGAAAAGATGATGACCCAAAGTTCTCAAACTTGTACAACCTGGTAATATCATTAGCAATTCCAGTTGCAAGAACATGTTTAGGATATTTTAGATCCTTGATTACAACTTGGTGAGGTGAAAACTCTACGGTTTTACCTTCACTTGAATGAGTGATTTTATATACTGATAGAAGGTTACAAGAAAGACTTGGAACACATGATACATCATTGCAATGACCATTATCTACTTGAACTGTTCCAGATCCTACAACACTAACAAATCTATCATCACTAACAAATATTGTCTAGGCATTACATTCATTTAGAGAAGAAAATATGGATTTATCCTTAGCCATATGATAAGATTCTCCAAAATCAATAAGCCACTCATCAGAAGTAGAAGTAGAAGTTGCATTGAAGGATAAACCATAAGTAAAAAGTGCATGTTCATGAGAAGAAGAATAAGAAGAAGTAGAATCAATATTGATGTTGTGCTTCTTCATCGCTTCTTCTAAAGTTGCCATCTTCTCGAAAAATTTGGACTCATCATGACCATCTTTTCCACAAAAGTTGCAATGTTCATTAGTCTTCTTATTTTTAGAATTTTCTCCTTTGCCACCATTAGGAGATGAAGTTGTCTGAGTGGGTTTGGGACCCTTTTTTGCTTGTTGTTGTGGCTAGGATGTTTCTTCTTGGGATTCTTGGGTTTATCTTTCTGTTGGACGACTAAGGTTTTGTTGGAGGTACTTGCAGTGTTGATCACTCCAAGTTGTACAAGCTTATCTTTCTCTCTAATCAAAGCATCACAAGGACTCAAGAATGGGTTTTTGATAATCTTTCCCTAGAGCTTCTCTCATGGCATAAAAGGTAGATACAAACAAATAATATGCACTACCTATGTTAGAAAGAATAATATAGATGCAATGCTCTTCCTCTAGCTTTAAGGTACACTCTTCACATAAAATTCTAAGAGTTTTAAAATTAGATAGATAGTCTTCAATGCAAGAAAAATAATCTGGACTTAAATTCAATATCTGATTTTCTAACTGATGTGCTCAAATAATATTGTGTTTACCAAACATAGATTCAATTTTTTCCCAAGCTTCATCGGGGTCATCAATTTCTTGAAGGTGGAACCTTAAATCATGAGAGATGTACATTCCGATCAATCCACGTGCTTTGTCATTCCTATTAGCCCATTTGACTTTATTTTCATCATTAGTGGGTTCTTTTTCATTTCCCAAGATAATTTGGTATAGGCCTTTACTTCTTAATAAATCATCCATATGGGATTTCCATTGGGAGTAGTTGGTGTTGTTAAGAAAAAGATCACTGGAAGAATCCATATTAAATATGTAGATAATATGGATTTCAAAAACTGAAATTGATGAGATGGATGGAAATATCTTGAAAAATTAGGCAGTTTTAAAAAAAGGGCACTGAAAATGGACTTCGGATGTGAAAGTTATGTCCTCACTTTTACAGATAAGTTGTTTTATGAAGTGACCCACTTTTATAAAAAAAAATAGGGATCACTTTTACAATGAAGTTACTTTATAAAAGAAAGTTGTATGCAAAATAAATAACTTTAAAATAAAATATTAAAGCTATTTATAGTGATTCACTTTTATACTTGAAGTGAAATACACTTTACAATGGATGCATGAAATTTTTCAAAAAAAAGTAACAAAAAAGAGACCTGAACTCAAAACCTCTTACTTAATAAGGAAACTTTTAACCAAGTGAGCTAGAAAGACATATTGTATTGTTTAGAAGAAGGATTGGGGGTGTTGTTGTTGTTGTGGAAGATGGCCTTGGAGAGCATGCTCATAAAAAACTATTTTCACAGAAGAAAAATATTTCACTTCTCGATAACAACAAGGATTAGATCTCGATTAGATTACCTGAAAAATGCACCTTTTTCCAATTTGTTTCTGATTTGTCGAGATCACATAGGGCACGAAGAAAAGAACATACACATACCTAAAAGAGTATCGACCTGGAAACAAACAATATAAAAATGAAATAAAACTCAAATAATACTCTGCAAGAATTTAAAAAGGGTGTATTAAGGTTTTATACCTCCAGATCTTACTGAAATGGTTGTATCTTGGGAAAACATAAAACTTTTTGAGTGAAAAAAAAAGCCTTCCTAACTGAAACGAGTGCTCCAAATGCAATGGAATAGTCCTCTTAGCCCAGAAATGTATGGAAATGATAGAAACCACAGATGAGGAAACTCGACTTCACGATCTCGATCTACAACGGGAGCGAGTCTTCAAACATGCTATGATACCATGTTGTCGAACAACAACCACCCTTGGTCACTTGGTTGCGAGCCCATGCGATATGTGAGAACCCCAATATTAATCTATGATAGAAGTTGGAAAGGCCTAAGAAGATTCGAAGCTCGATAAGTGTTGTCGGGGCTGGCCAATCACGAATGACTTGGATCTTGGTTGGATTGACATGCACACCATGCTCATCTATAATTTAATTGAGGTATTAGATATTGTTTATGCTGAAGGATCATTTATTTAAGTTAGCATATAATGTGTGTTGTCGCAGAGTGTGGAGGACCTATTGAATGTGCTACAAGTGTTCTTCCCAACTCTTATTGAAGATGAGGATGTCATCCAGATATACAACCACAAAGAAATTGGTGAAGGGTTGCAATATGTCGTCCATCAACCTCATGAAGGTGGTTGGGGAATTTTTCAAGACAAAGGGCATGACCAACCACTCAAAAATACCTTGTTCAGCCTTGAAAGCACTCTTCCATACATCAGTCTGTTCTATGGGGACCTGGTGGTAGCCTGACTTTAGATCAATCTTACTAAAGTACTTGGATCCCTTGAGCTCATCGAGAAGGCCATCAATTCATGGAATTGGATACCGATCCATGACCGTGATTGTTTTTTAGATTTATCTAATCAATACAAAGTCTCCAGGTCTCGTCTTTCTTCTGTGTGAGCACAATTGGGCTTCTGCAAGGTGAGGAGCTTGGTCAAATGTGCCCTTTTTGGAGCAACTCTTGGATCCAACGCTTTATTTTTTCATTTTCCAGGAGAGGGAGACGATGAACTGGCCTGTTAGGCAAAGGCATTCTAGGAGTTAGCTCAATTGAATGTTTGACCTGACAATGCATAGGCACCTCGATATGTGAGGTGAACATGTCTTGATACTCTTCCATGACTTTTTCCACTTTCTTCGGCTACGTAGAGGAGCCCTATTCAAAGGCCATGGATTTGGTTGTGACCTTTCATTCACTCTGAGAGCGAATCACGAAGAGGAAATATTTCTCATTCTGGGAGATGACCTTCTTGCATTGCTTAGTTGAGACCAAAGAAATTTTGGTAGGTGGAGCTACCTCTGGGATCTTGTACAATTGTATGCTCACAATAACAATGACACTATGAGGTCTAAACTCATATACAACATGATATTTTCACATATATGGCTGGCATAAAATAACATCACAAACTTCAAGTGTGGCAACATCATACAATACCTCATCCTTGAAGGGTTTGATGCCATAGGGAAAGAAACATTGTTGGCTGATGAAAAGATCTTGTCATTGGCCACATGGTATTCACTCAGTGAACATGTGATATTAAATAATACCCCTTATTTCACTAGATATTGGTAAATATATCCCAAAATACTTTTTTTGAACCCCCCTCCCAATACATCATTCCAATAAAAGAAACCCATATTTTTATTAGATACACCCTAATACCTATAAAATCCTTGAGAGCCCACATCCCCCTTAATACCTACAATATATTGACTTTATTTTTCCAATTTAAAATCCCCCTTTATGAATAAATGTGATAAGATATTGGCAAAACAGGTGAAGCCACTATGTCATTGGCTAAGCCAACCAATATTGTACGGTTGTGGATGTGGTGTTGTCAACAACTCCAATCGCTTCATGACTTCTACTGAGATGAGGTTCTTTTAGCTTCCACTATCAACAATAAAATGTAGTATATCACCCTTCACCCACATCTACGATTGAAAAAGGTGATCACCTTCCTCCAACTATTCTGGTTCATTTGGATGGATCTTGGTGGTAGCGACTGTGGCATTGGGTTCTCATCAATGATCTGATACACCTTATCTAGCTCTGAATCAGAGTCATAGACTAGATATGACTTTGAGGCTTTCATATCAACCACCATGGACTGCTTCGAGTGACATTCATCGATGTTGTGCCAGGGGATTTTATGGAGTTCACACCACTTCCCAATGTCTTTCTTCGTCTTCCCATTACCCTTCTTTGTTTGCGGCTTAGACTAGTTGTCCTATAGTTTTCCATCCTTGATTTGTCCCATGTTCTATGTGTTGGGGCTACCTTTTCCCAACTTCTGCTGTGATGCATTCATAAATCCAAACTCCCACTTATTCCTCTGCTTAAATTTTTTCTCGATTTTGGCAACATATCGGTAAGCGGCTCCTAGTGACGAGATGCCCAGAAACTCCAATTTTGTTTAGATGTAATTGTGAAAATCCCCATGGTATTTTAGAACCATATACTACTTAGAGTCTTTGATACCCAACTTGGTGTGCAAGGTATGGAAGGTATTTGTGAAATCCGACAATGTTTAGTCCCTCTCCTAACAGATTGTGGTCCATCTCGTGTACTAGTCATCGTAGTTTCCAATAAGGTAATATTGTTCCTTAATGGAATCCATAAAAGAGTCTCAAGTGATCATGGCCCCAAATATTTCAGACTCCTCTATGGATTTTTTCTCATAGTAAGTCTCCCACCAATGCTTGACATGGGGGACCGCCTTAAGGAGCACAAGGGTGATTTTTCCCTATTGGAAAAATTGTGGACAGAGAAATAACCTTCTAGTATATTTAACCACTTTTCTAAAGCATTTTCATCTATCTAACCTTCAAATATGGGAATATCAAAATCAACTTGTACCTTAAAGGATGCGGTACCTCCAAAGTGGTCACTTGATGAAGATGCCTCTGTTTTTGTCGGAAACAGTCTAAGGATTTGAGAAAACTGGTCCATCATATCATTCCTTTGTTTCGTGAGGACTTCCATGAGAAAAAACTTAATATGATTTGTGTCTCCCTCATCTCTCCGTTCCTCTCCCATGGGAAGTCATCGGGGTCGACGGGGAAAATCTTCTAAAGGTTCGACCAGTTCGAGTCCCAATGCCCAATATCCTGACCTCATTGGGGACATGCACAGAGAAACAAATAAAGAGAAAACTACTCTGATACCACTGATCCAGATTTATGAGGGAACAAAATGAAACACAGAAATAAGAAAACAACATAGAGATACAATAATACTCAATTCTATTAAAGACTAAAATATGAGGAGACTATAAAAGAAAATACAGAGAGAAATAAACTCGTTAGAATGGTGGTAGCTTATCTTTGAGAAGATATGTGACAACTACACACATTCACGAGAATATGATTAAAATGAGGCTCCCAATTCCTTTTTAACATAAAGCATAAATGAGAAAACCCTTAACATCCAAAACCCTAACCCCAGAAGATGAAACACCAAAGGTTTTGTGGGTCCCAATGGGGGTAGTTGATACGTCAACTTCCATAGAGCATGAATTTTGCATACAATATCCATTTGGGGTGCTTGATACCTCGTCAAAAAGGTCTAGTCAAGGAGTACATATTCTAAATAGCCTAATACATACCTCTATCATCTATTAGGTGTTGCCATGTCAAAAAAACATTGTTTAGGGCCTCAAAATGGCCCTGAAAGTTTGGGACCTGAAAAAATGTAGAAAAAATGCCAAAATGGAAATTATATGTTGAGTCGGTGGAATAGGTGGGTGGCCATCAATTTCCAACTGGATCAAATGGGTAGAAGTATTGGAGTTAATTAAGGAAATATTTAGACCAGGGATCAATGTCCAAAAATATGTGTTCCTACGAGAGGTGTTGGCTAACTAAGAAGAATATGAAGGCGTGGAAGATCCATATGAAAACCTAGCATGGTACATCTGTACAAAGATTCATCCCTCACATCCCTTCAATTATCACTGTGTCATTGGATGGGTAGCATAGGTCCGAGCTTGAAACCAATGCACGAGGGGGTGACTAGCAGATTCCCCTAGTCCCAACCATGAGTGTTAATGATCCTCTATGGAAAGGGCCATGAAACTCGATCTGCATAAAGAAGTGTCACGGCCCTCCAGGGGCCAAAGCAACAGGTTAACATCTTTGGCATAGACACATGGGTGTGAAGTAACCATGCATGACGCCCCCGAAGAATAAGCCTTCATGCATGCATAGAGTATTCAACATCACATAAATAATAGGTGAGATAAACACTTCGACATAATAAAGGAAAATGCAACAGATCATACCCTCATGAATATTTGGCACGTTTTGGGAAAAATCAAGGTTTAAATTCCATTGTCCACTATGAGATTTTTTCAAATTGGAAAGAGTGGGAAATTAATTACTATGACAGACTGAAAGGATGAAACGAGGAGTAAGGGAAACATTATAACAATCCTAGGTGAATTTGGTGGAAAGGAACATGGTATTTACTAGTAGGATGACAGCAAGGACCTAATAGTAAATGAAAACCAGGGTAGTAATGTGGCCCTGCGACATAGTACATTTATATTGGGGCACATTAACGATTCATGGTTTTTATGACTAAGTGACAGCTCGTGAACCCCTCCACTGGTTATATTGGTCAATGTATTCCTTCCTATACACCTAGACAAACGAGACAAGAGGATGATGATGGTCCAATCCAATGGAGCCTTCCCTCAGGGACAATCTTTGATAGGTGCCTGAGTAACTGGGATAAGTTCTAGCTATAGAGATTGACCTAGTTTGAGCTCAGATTGTTGGAGTGCATGTTGAAGACCATCTACCATTGACCTCTCTAGAAAGATATCGGAAATAGATAATTTGAGAGCTCGTATTAATGAAACCCAAATATATCTCTCACCTTGGAGGTTTCTTGGTCTCATGCTTGCAAGTGTTATTTATTCTTAACAACTAGGTTATTGTGCCTAGCAATTTAGTTTCTTCTTTGCAAATAGATTCTTGTGTGAGAATTTTTACATCCCTCTATACCTAAATTGTAGTTGCAACATACAAATCCAAGCATATCACAGTCTTGGAATCAATCACTAATCCTACTAAAATTTATATAATTGTCTCCCAAACATCATCCTCCTCCATCATAGCATCCTCCCACACCTAGTATTCAATCACTTCCTCACAACTAAAGGTATTAACAATGGATGATGTTTTAAATGAAACATGGGAATCTCGTCCATACACTTCAACACTTCAAACCATCTTGGCTTATTTATATACAAATTTTCTTCAATCACACCATTCAAGAGTGTTTTCCTTTATATCTACTGATATAAATTCCAACCAAAGTGTGTTTCTAATGCAAGAATGGTATAAATAAAAGCATACCTTGCAACTAGAGAAAAATTATTATCATAATCAATTCCCCCTTTTTAAGAGAACCCTCTAGAAACAAATTTATCCTTTTACTTTTCAATAATCACATCAACAACATGTTTGATCTTGTACAACCATATGGAATCAGTCACTAATTTCCCCACAGATCTCGTTAAAATATACCAAACTTCTTTTTTGAGGATGAAGTTATACTCCTCCATGATGGAATGCCTCCATTCATTTTATCCATACACCTCCTCAAAACTATAAGGTTCTCCCATCTTCCCACAACCATGTGCTAGAGACACTAGATCATCGATTAATTTGTAAAGGTCACCATATTTCACACCTCTAGCCAAATTTCTCGAACTTGCTAGACCATAATCATTGATAATGCATTGTTGATATTCAAAATAAATTATACAATGCAAATTTGTCATACAAGAAACTAAAAGAAGGTTCTTTATCTAACCGATGACAAATAAAACATCATTCAACTCAAGAACATCCCCTAAAGGCATATGGAAATGGATGGAACCCAATCCCTTCACAAGATAAGTTGCATTATCACCCAACTCCACTCACATTATTCTCTCTTTCTCTAAAAATTTGTTGAATATTTCATCATAAGTCATATGTATTGATTCCCCACTGTCCACATACCATCCAACACTAGACACAATGTTGGTATATAAAGAAGAGACCATGGAGATGGAAGTGTCAAACGTGGATGCTAGCTCATTCATTTCAACCATGGCCTTTTCACTCCCTGCAATCTATTTATATTACTCTTCCTTCCCTTTCTTTTTCTCTAGACATTGTCTAGCCCAATGCCCTTTTTGATGACACCTGAAACATTTCAAATGACTTAATTCCTTCTAACCTTGGGTAGAAGACTTAGATTTATTTCCATTCATGGGTGCTCTTTTATTTCCTCCCTTCCTCATCCTATTGATGAGGGAAATGTATTCTACTTCATATTCCTTCATTGAACTACATTATAACCTTAGTCTCTTCCTACACAAAGTCATCCCAAAGATTTTCAAATGAGGGCATATTATCACAAACACAAATACCCTAGATAAAGGGATCCCATTAGAGAAAACCCATTCAAGGAAATGGGTACCATCTCCTCTTCTTCAATTTTCACCCCTATGGAAACCAACTAATCTCTCAACTCAATGATCTCCATCAAGTAGTGTAACATCCCCATTAACAAACTGCTATGATACCATAATGTAACATCCCCATTCCCAATATGCTCTGATACCACAATGTCATGTACCCAGCCTCCTAGATGGGTACCATGCTCTGATACCATGTTTGTAATGTTACCAAGCTTACTACTAAGCAACACTACTCCCAAAATCTAGTGCACAAATTCTACTCTATAACATTAGTCTGTGCATAAATACTTGAAGTAACATGCTCGACTCCAAGTTGAGTCATGCCACCCAAATTTTCCTCTTCTGACAGAATTTATAACAACAAAAGTAACACAATACAACTACACACAAAAACATGTTGATCACACAACATTACTGTGTGTATAATCCACTCTGAACATGTGATCTCTACTGCACACACAACCATTCTAGCGTCACACACCAATTATGTTTTCCTTGTGTGTGCAGAATGCTTCCCTATGCACACAAGTGAATATTTCCTCCTGTACACACAATGTATTTCCCGGTGCACATGACCATTCTAACCTCACCTCAGAGACTCATGACCATTATCATAAAGTTAACTTAATAGGAAAACTAACAATAATTGTCATACTCATGCACGACTACAAATACTGAATATCGACACCACACTTACACGTGCAAACAACATTATATAGAATAACAACAATTACTTATATGAAACAACATACAAGAATTAAACCCATATTAAACTTAGATAATTAAGCGCACAGTAAATAAGACAAGCACATAAAGGACACTTATCATTTATGAAAAGTCACCAACTGCGCGTAGAATGCAAACACTCCTCCTAGCCATAGACATTGTTGCTCACATACTTTCAACAACAGGTCACCCCTAAGCTGGGGCTTAACTCCACCAGGGAAAAGGGTTCCTAATGCCATGCTAAGGTCTGATAATCAACATAATTGTTCAGTCCAAGGTGCCCGCTGCTGCAACTAGTCTACAGTTTCTCATTCCCCACATGCCTGTTCCACCCAAGGAAGTGTGCCCCTTCTCTTCTCAACAGTCCCTCGACTACCCCACTTCCCTTCCAGGGTTCTAGAAACAAGCCAAACATGAAGTCTTAGAGCCCTACAACTAATGCCTAGCATACCAAGGAACAATTCCCAACAAAACTCTCACTTGGAGAGAATGCTCATGTTGCATTATGTTGTCATTGATGTCAAATGATTGATGGCAAAGAGTTCATGTCTTTTTCATAGTATCATTGATGTATTGATTGATGGTGTATGTTGTCATAGATGTAATTGATGTTAATGATGTCAAGTGGTGTCATAGTGATGTATTTTCATGGGTTGATGTATAGACAGGATGATGTGAAGGTTGGTCATTATTGTCTTGTCATGGTTGATATGAATAACCAAATGGATAAACTCCAAAGTGGTCCCCTTATGGTGAAATCCCTCACGGGAAGACGCTCTTGGATAAAGTTCTCAAAGTGGTCCCCTTATGGTGAAATCCCTCACGGGAAGACCCTTTGTGAAGTCCAAATGGTTAGGTATCCCAACAATGTGGTTAGGGAACCCAAGTTTGATTAAGGAATAATGTAATGAATATCAGTGAATTTGCAAGAGAAACTATTCCATATGGATAGTATATGTCATGCCATTTCCGGTGATACGTGGAACGTCACATAACTCCTCACAATTAGAGAGTTATGGCCATGTGAAGTTGGAGAACCCTCATGAGTTATCTAGAAGCCTATAGAAGGTCAAATAAGTCAAATTATTCTAGAATCCCCTAGAAGAAGTTGACCAGTCAAAGTGGTTAGTCATGGGTTAAGTGGCTGCAACAAGAAAACAATTAAAAATAAATTAGTTGCAACTATAATTGGAGAGTTTACTATTTGTGGACAAAGTGGTCAAGTGGACAAAGTGGCTATGTGGACAAAGTTGGTTAAGTGGACAAAGTGGTTAAGTGGATAAAGTGGCTAAGTGAAAAAATGGTTAAGTGGACAAAGTGGCTAGGTGGAGAAATTGGTTAAGTGGACAAAGTGGAGGAAGCTACTTGGAGAGTATAAATAAGAGAGCAAGGGTCTCCCATTAGTATCCATTTTTTTGAGCATATTGAATATCTACAAGTGACTGAGGTAACCAGAGGAGATATAAGGAGAATTTCATAGGGAAGGTGAAGAAAGGAAGGCTGAAATTCAAGGGAGGATAAATTCTTTTGATGATGCTTTCTAAGGTATGTTATTTACAGGTCATCTCACTATTTTTGCAATAATTTTTTTTCTACAATGATTCAGACTACTTAATATGGAGGCCGTTGCAAAAACATATCCAAGTAACTGTGATAAAAAATTCAGTTTGTGGGTCATTGTATTTTGGGAGTTACACTCCGTGAAAAATAGGGTTTGTGGATAGTCTCGAAACTAGTCTAAAATGGGTGTTTTGGGTAAAAACGTCATAACTTATTCATACCAGATCCAAATTCAGTAAGACCAAATGTATTGGTTATAGTACATTTTACAGTATGTTGTGTACTATTTTCAGATCCATACAACAAATATTCCATGCGGGGAATTCTGTACAAGTGAACTCTCTAGAATATGACATAATTCAGGAGGGTCCACCATATTTGCTATAACTTCTGTTATGGGAAATTCTAGAACCTGAAATTTGGAGGAGATGGACACAATATATCAAAGTATATATGGTTAAAATTTCATCCATTGAATCACAATATTTTCAGAGATATTCTCTGTGGAATTTAGGGTTCCTGAATAATCCTGAAAATATGTTTCAAACTAATTAGCTTGGTATTTCTGCTATAACTTTTTTTCTATGGCTTTGTAGACTGTGAAATTTTTAGAGGTATGATAGTACATGCATGAGTACCTCATATAGAAATTTTAGAATCAAAAACAAAAAATTGAGCTTGTGGTGAATCATACAAGTTGAGGTAACTTGTTGATCACATGGCATCGTGAATGAAGGGAGGTTGATGAAGTGTTTGGTTGATTGTATGGGAATATTCTTGTGATGAACATTTGTTGTAGATCTTTGATTATGAGCTAGAGCATATATAACTGGTTGACTTGTATTTATGCTGGTTTTACTACTAGATCAATTCTAGTTGGATAGATTTCATTCTATCGACAAGTTGAGTCTTGCGACAATCCGAGTCTTTCTTGAGAGTTTGTGCTCTCCTTGGAGTTGGTGCTGATAAAACCCCCATGATTGTATTCACATGTAAAACATAATACAAAATCTTACACATACATATGGTGTCTCTTGAGTTCATTGTGCTTATGGATTGATTGCTCTTTATTATTGATGTATGTCATTGGTGAATGGTTATATGCAATCTTACAATGATGATGTGTAATATTATGTTTTGAAATGGTTGCTAACATGAAGTGAGAAAAATTTGTAAAATCCCACACACTAATTCAACCCCCCTCTTAGTGTGGTCGGTGTGTCCAATAGCTCACGGGCTTGACAACCCCCCTCTTCGACAACAAATACCTCACCTAGAGAGAATGCTCACGGGCCTAACAACCAGCCTCTTCGACAAAAAACTATGGTTACAATATAAAAAACCCCTTACAAGCTCTTATCTACAGATAATGTAATAATCGTCCATTCTCAAATGGTTCAACCCCTTCCACACATGAGAAACAAATGCATTCCAAAAGGAATGAGTTCTCCCCCGAAATACACTAAGGCCAACAATATATATTACATGCATTAAAATTGACACTTGTCACCTTCAGAACTAACTTTAGCCACTTGGTGACCCGTTCCCATCCCTCGGGAACTTAGGATAAATAAATATCCAACATTACACTTTTTGGAAATATTAATAAAATATTCCCTTGGACCTAAGTCCCCCCCCCCTTTTTTTCCTTTTCGGTGGAGTTATCCCCCCATTTCTTTTCGTCTGATATGTCTGCGTCTATTGATGTGATATTATTAATAACTTGAGTGCAATTACATTTTATAAGGATAGGCGCACTGACCTATTTGCGTCCCGACTCACTAGCCTCATAACCACACAGGCTCTCTGACCTCAAATACATATACATCCTTATATATATATATATATAAATCGGTTCGATGCACATTTCTAGATAATCTTCGTGCACTTACTCAAGTGCATGCAACACTGTGAAATGTGCACACCCTTCCTTTGATGTGAAATCATGCACACTTACACAGGTGCACACATCACTATGAAATGTGCACATGCTTTCTTTGATACTAATAGCTTGCCAGTCTATATGTACAATTAGAAAGGCTTCAGATTAGGGACATAACACCCCCCCCCCCTTATTTATGCACCGTCCCTAGTGCATTATATACACATGTACATAAAAAAATTCAAAAATATTCAAAAATATGTGGATAATTTGCCCGCATAACATCCTCACGCTCCCAAGTTGCATCCTTAGGATCGTACCAGGTCCATTGGACCTTTACTAGCTCCATGGATCGATTCTGGAGTTATTTTATTTTCGATCCAGTATGAAAATTGATCACACTCAAAAATCACCTTCTGGCTCCACCTGAATCACATTCCAATCAATAATATGATTAGCATAATGTACATACTTTTTAAGCAATGATACATGGAAAACATTATGAATAGACAAGGATGCAGGCAATGCAATCATATATGCAATAGGACCAATCCTCTCTAGTATTTCAAATGGACCACAATAGTGTGTTTCCAACTTAAAACAATTTACCAACTTTAGGTAACTACGTCTAGCTTTTACTTTCAAGAACACATGATCACCCACTTTAAACTCTCTGTGGATTCTTCCTTTAACTGTGCATCCTTTTTTCCTGTCTTGGGAAACCTTTAAATTATACCTTATCTTTACCAGCTTCTCTTCCATTTCCCTAACAAGATCTGGCCCAATAACTGCGCAGTCTACTAGGTTGTCCCAACTCATTGGTTTGTTGCACTTTCTACCATATGTTGATGTTTAGACAACATCGGGAAGACATTCTCTAAAGATAATAATTAATAATATGATTATTATTGATTATTAAATATCATATATACTAAGTAAATGATAATAATAAATAGTTATTGATTATTCAAGGGACGCATCCTTTCATGGATGGTCACCTTATGTTCCCTATATATGGAACACTGACACATGTGCGCTTCTCAGGCACGTCCGCTCACAGGATCTTTCCTCCTTCCTCGGCCCGAAGAACCAAAAGGCTCTTCTATTTCCCTATCGGGAAATTTTCACCCACAACAACTCTTCTCACGGGATCTCCCTTTCTTCTATCGGGAAATCAGACTTCGCGACTTCGCGAATCCTGTGGTCATGCGTTTGTTTCTCGCGATTCTCCGAAATCCGATGTAATTCAATGCTGACCTTTTACTTTGCTATCGGGGTTCCTCCTACTGGGATTTCGACACTTGCAATATTCAAAACAACTCGCTTTGCCGAACCCCGATCTCCGATACACCAAAACTCCGATGCGCTCGTGAGTTTGACCTGTCCACATCCCTGTCACCTCGTCGGGATTTCAGACTTCGCTATATCGCGAATCCTGATGTCTATGGGTCTGGGACTTTCCTTTCCCCGAATTCCGAAACAGTATGTCACCTGTCCTCTCACCGACTCCTGTGGCCCCATGCTCCTTTAGCTGTCGGGATATCGCGTTTCGCGATATCGCGATTCCTGATGCAACGTTTCCCTTGTCTCCAGGATTCTTGAATTTCTGAACCCCGACTTCTTCAGATCTTCCGACGCACGTCCCGAATGATGGGCGGTTCAGATCGAACCTCGGACTTCGCCAATTGAAAAATCAAAACCACTCACTCCTATGAACCCCGATGACCAAATCTCTGATCGAGCGGTCAACCAACACGTGTCTTACCTGAGATCCATGGCTATGATCCCTTCGCTGTTGCGAGACTCAAAAAGGTCTCGAATTCTTGACCTCTGAATTCTCGATGCCTCAATATCCCGATGCCTTCCCGGATTTCCCCCCTGCTCACGAAGGTTAAACCCTATGCAACTCCTATCAAATCAGACGGTTGACGGGTAACTATGTGCAGATCCGACAGTCCACAATCCCCTGAGCTTAAACTCCGGACGTAATCGTATCCTCCTCGCTTCTTTGGCAAATTTGACGGCTGGCGGGGTTTCGCTAATCCTTCCCATTGATTCTTGATTGTCGATCTCTTCCCTTTGATGATTTCTATGGAGGACCAAGTGTTCCTCCTCAATAATTCGTCCTTCTTCACACAAACTTGCAACGCCTGTTTAAACACTTCCTGGCACTAACTTCCTGTGCGATCCTTTAACAGATTTGAAGGTCTTCTCCCGCCCTGAGATTTTCACAACTTCGAGCCATCGAGAGGGGTTCTTGCATGCACTCCTTGCGGAAGATTTTCAAACACTTCAAGTGCTTGAATTCCTTTGACCCTGCACACACCTGCAACAACAGTCCTTCAATGCTCCGCTCAGATTCACAACTGAGACTTCCCTTAGCCTACGCACTCCTTGCATGGCTCCTGTAACCCAATTTCACTTCTAGGTGAATAAGAACAAGAGTTAAACTATCTGAGCCCTCTGTCAACGCACTCTTTGCAGACAACTTCAACTGCACTCCTTGCAGGGATCCTTGCTCAGATAGAGAAACAATTGAAACTCATTTCCCCTACTTCCTTTCTCAGATTTCAAACACTCAGCAAGAAATCATTCATACATAGCATATAAAGCAAATGCGTAATATGAAGTAAATACTCATGAGCATAGTATTCAACATACATACACATAGAACAAACACAAAACCATGGATTTGAATAAACCTCTCCTATTAATTCAAGCTCTGTACATGGGTGTTTTTCCACAGCTCTCTGCTTCTCTTCTATGCTCTCCCTACTTCAATAATAATACAAATGCACAATGAGGGTGTTTATATCTCGTTTCCCTCTTGCGCTCTCGAACAGTCTAATCTAGAATTAAATTTCTATCTACCTGCATTAACTACTTTAAATGCCGTCTATCTACTAAGGATGAGAGAAATCCACTCAAGGTCCATTACAATATACAAGTGTGCCTCATCTTAATGGCTCATTTAAGATCGCGCAACAACTTCAAGGTGTTTTCAAAACTTGTGCTGGCGCTTGTCCAGCTGTCCAATTGTCTCCACGCTGGCTCGTTTGATGTGGGAGATGCTCCTGCATCATACTCCCTCGCTTGAAAACTTTCATGGGCTCCTGTCCATGAGCGCCTGCATGGTCTGTCCATGCTTCTGTATCTCTGCTTCAGTCTCCCAGCTAGCATCTTCCACTGGATGGTTCTTCCATTTGACCAGATACTCAAAGTATTATTTCTGCCTGGTCCTCTTGCTCACTTTCTTGTCTAGTATGCACTCCATCTGTGGATTTTCTGCAACTGGCATTTGCTTTGTCCACTGGATCACTGGCTGCTCCTTTTCTGCTTCTGCGTCTTCAGTTTTATATGGGTATAAATATGAGACATTGAATATCGGAGAGATTCCAATCCCATCAGGTAATTCAATCTCATAAGCATTCATCCCCAATTTCTTCAAGACCTTACATGGCCCGATTTTCTTCATTTTCAATTTGTGTCGGGAACCTTTCCTTTCTCAAATGTGCTAGAATTAAGTCACCAACCTCAAATTTAAGTTGTCTTCTATGTTGATCGGCTCTGCGTTTATATTCTTCGCTTGATTTCAGCAGTCGCTCCTTCACCTGGCTGTGAAGTTCTTTCATCGCCTCAACGAATTCTTCTGCACTAGCACTCCTAGTCGTAGTCTGTTCGGAATCCCTCAATTCAGAAATTCCCCTCGGCTGCATGACATAAATAATCTGAAAAGGACTCTGACCTGTGCTCCTGTTTACTGAGTTGTTATACGCAAACTCTGTCTATGGTAATATGTTGTCCCACTGGCTATGGTGTTCTGCCACCATGCCTCTCAGCAAATCTCCCAGACTTTTGTTCACCACTTTCGTTTTTCCATCCGTCTGAGGATGATAAGCTGAACTAAACGTCAAGTTAGTCCCCAAATTCTTCCACAATGTCCTCCAGAAATGTCCCATGAACTTTGTATCCCTATCCAAAACTATACTCCTTGGCAAGCCGTGAAGTCGAATGACTTCTTTGAAAAACAGGTTCGCGATGTGAGTCGCATCACTGGTTTTCTGGCATGGCCAAAGTGTCCTGCCAATCCTCCACTATTTTTTTCCTTCAACAGATTCTCCCTCATGGAACAATTTGGAATACACAGCTGATTGCCTTTAAACAACAATCCTTCCTGGATCATGTATTCGGCCCACTGGCTTCTATCTCCGAGAACTGGATTCTCAGCTGCTTCATACGCTTCCTTGAAGTCTGGATCATCTGTGTACATGTCTCTGAGATCATCAAAACCCAATGTTTTGACTTTGAATTCCTGCAACAACAAACACTTCTTGCTCAAAGCATCAAAAACTTTGTTAGCAGTACCAGAAATATGTTTAATCACAAATGTAAAATTTTGCATGTACTTAACCCACTTAACATGCCTCTGATTCATCTTCTCCTGTTGAGTCACAAACTGTAATGCATGGTTATCACTATACAAAACAAATTCCTTTGGAATCAAATAGTGCCTCCACTTTTTCAATGCCTAAATGATGGCATAAAATTCCTTGTCATATGTGGAGTACTTCACTTTCGGTTCATTCAGATTCTCGTTGAAATATGCAATCGGCCTGTCATCTTGACTCAAGACCGCTCCTATCGCAAATCTGCTTGCATCACATTTTACCTGAAATGTCTTTTGAAAATCCGGCAATACCAAAATTGGTTGTTCCGTGATCTTCCGTTTCAATAGATTGAAACTCTTCTCAGCCTCCGCTATCCAGTGAAAAGACTTATGCCGCTTCTTCACTGTATCCATCATTGCTGCACTAATTCCACTGAAATTTCTGATTAATTTTTGGTAGAAACTAGCCAATCCATGAAAACTTCTCACATCAAAGATATTCTTCGGTGATGGCCAATTATTAATCACTTCCACCTTATCTGGATCCATCCTCATCTCATTTGCAGAAATAACAAACCCCAAGTAAATGAGCTCTGTCTTCATGAATGCGGACTTCTTCATGTTAATCAATATCTTCTCCTACTGTAGTCTCTGCATCACTGTAGCCAAATGCTTCAAGTGCTCTGCCACTGTCTTACTGTAAACCAGTATGTCATCCAAATACACAATGACAAACTTCCCGATGAAATCCCTCAGGACTTCGTTCATCAACCTCATGAAGGTACTGGGCGCATTTGTTAAGACAAATAGCATAACAAGCCATTCATACAACCCTTCATTTGTTTTGAATGCTTTCTTCCATTCATCTCCTTCTCTCATGCGAATCTGATGATATCCGCTTTTCAAATCGATCTTTGAAAAATACTTTGCTCCACTTAACCAAATCATTAAATCATCCATCCTCGGCAATGGAAATCTGTACCTGATCATTATCTTGTTGATCGCCCTCGAGTCAGTACACATCCTCCAATCTCCGTCTTTCTTTGGACTGAGTACTGTTGGAACAACACACGGACTCAATCTTTCCCTGACCAAACCTTTGTCCAAAAACTCCTGGACTTGTCTTTTGACCTCTTCATTCTCCTGCGGCATCAATTTGTACGCGGCTTTGTTTGGAAAACTGGCTCTGGGTATGAGATCAATATGGTGACTCACAATTCTGATCGGTGGCAACGAACGAGGTAATTCGTCCACTACTATGTCAGCAAACTCTTCCAGCAATTCCTGAATTTCTTCTCGTAAATCATCCACTCTTGTGCTAGTCAGAACAATCCTCAGTTTCCTGACTACAAAGAATTGCGGTTCTTCTTTCTTCTTCACCTCAGTAAGAAGTTCCTTCCCACTCATGAGAAGTACAGTGTTACTTACTTCCGGTTTTACCTCCTTATCCTTAATTGGAAGMAACATATGAGTCCTCCCATTCTTTTCTAAGGTATATGTATTCATCCTCCCATCATGAATCACATTTCTATCGTATTGCCACGGTCTACCCARCAATAGATGAMAAACATCCATAGGAATAACATCACATAAGATTTTATCATTATATCCACCTATCTTGAATTCAACTAAACATTGTTTAGTGACATTTACCTGGTGTCCCTTCTGCAGCCACAAAATTCTGTACGGGCTCGGATGATCAATCGTCCCCAGCTCCAGCTTCTCTACCATCTCGGTCGAAATGAGATTATCTGTGCTACCGTTGTCTATAATGACCTTGCACACCCTGTCCTTGGTCTTGCAAGCAGTCCTAAAAAGTCTGGTCCTTTGGACTGAACTCTCCACCTCCTTCTCTGGTGTTAAGAGAACTTTCCGCATCATCAATGACTTTCCGCCTTCAGTGTATTCCACCTCAACATCTCGCCTCTGTGCTTCGACGATGTGAGTTTCTCCAATGTCCTTCTTTTTCTCTGGACACTCATAGGACTTGTGCCCATTCTTTCCACATGTGAAGCATGTGATTACTCCACCTCTTCCTCTTCCTCTACCTTTAGTACGAGGAAAAGTGTTGTTGTCAGCATAATCTCCCCTCTGCTTAGTATGCTTTCCTTTCTGTTCAACATATGGCCCTCTCTGTGAGGTTCCACCTCTCTCAATTAGAGTTGGGGGTTTCTTCCAGTCCTCCTTGGGCTTCTGGAATTTGTCATGGGCAACTGACTTGCCTCTGGGATGACTTCTGCCTCGGCCCCTCTGACTCTGTTTTCGGCTCAGCTTCTCTTCAGCTTTCAGAGCCATATGATAAGCATCCTCCACAGTCCGGATGGTTACCATGCTCATCTCATCCTGAATGTCGTATCTCAGACCATTCATGTATCTGGCAACTTTCTCATCATCGCTCTCCTGATAACCTGCTCTGATGTTCAGTCTGTAGAATTCCTCAGTGTATTCTTTCACTGTCATCAGCTTTTGTCTCAAGTTCTGCATTCTCCTGAACAGAGTAATTTGATAGTCCCTGGGGATGAATTTCTCTTTCATCTTCGCAATCATCTGATCCCAACTTTTGATCTTTTGCTTGCCCTTGCAGTGTCTGTCAGCTTGTAGCTCATCCCACCACAATGCGACATGTCCCTTTAACCTTGTGACAACATGCTTGACCTTCTTATCTTCTTCAACATCTTCATAGTCAAAGTATGTGTCAATAGCTCTAATCCAGTCTAGAAGCTCTTCTGCATCCAAGTTTTCCTCATAAACTGGAATGTCCATCTTTGCTTTTGCACCCATCCTTGCAATAGCTTTGATTAAACGTTCATTTGCTGCATCCTCGACTGCAACTTCTTCTTCACATTCAACTTCAACTTCACTTTCGGAATCACTAAGATCCCCAACGCCAACTGTGCGTCTTTGTGTTGTCTCCATGTCTTCGAGTCTGGCTTGTAGATCACGCATTTCCCTCTCTATTTCTGGATTCTTCACTTTCCTACCCCTTCTTCTTGGGTTTTCCCTTTCCTATGGGTTGGTTGATTGCCTATCCCTTCTCCTTGGTGGCATGGTGAATCCTTCCCTTCTCTGCTATAGAAAGCAAAGACTCCTTCTTGGGCTCTGATACCACTGTGACGCAGGCGCGCTTCTCAGGCACGTCCGCTCATAGGATATTTCCTCCTTCCTCGACCCGAAGAACCAAAAGGCTCTTCTATTTCCCTATCGGGAAATTTTCACCCACAACAACTCTTCTCACGGGATCTCCCTTTCTTCTATCGGGAAATCGAACTTCGCGGCTTCGTGAATCCTGTGGTCACGCGTTTGTTTCTCGTGATTCTTTGAAATCCGATGTAAGTCAATGCTGACCTTTTACTTTTCTATTGGGGTTCCTCCTATCAGGATTTCGGCACTTACGATATTCAAAACAACTCGCTTTACCGACCCCCAATCTTCGATACACCGAAACTCCGATGCGCTCGTGAGTTTGACCTGTCCACGTCCCTGTCACCTCGTCGGGATTTCGGACTTCGCTATATCGCGAATCCTGATGTCTATGGGTTTGGGACTTTCCTTTCCCCGAATTCCAAAACAGTATGCCACCTGTCCTCTCACCAACTCTTGCGGCCCCATGCTCCTTTAGCTGTCGGGATATCGCGTTTCGCGATATCGCGATTCCTGATGCAACGTTTCCCTTGTCTCCAGGATTCTCGAATTTCCAAACCCCGACTTCTTCAGATCTTCCGACGCGTGTCCCGAATGATGGGCGGTTCAGATCGAACCTCAGACTTCGCCAATTGAAAAATCAAAACCACTCACTCCTATGAACCCCGATGACCAAATCTCCGATCGAGCGGTCAACCAACACATGTCTTACCTAAGATCCACGACTATGATCCCTTCGCTGTTGCGAGACTCAAAAAGGTCTCAAATTCTTGACCTCTGAATTCCCGATGCCTTCCCGGATTTTCCCCCTGCTCACGAAGGCTTAAACCCTATGCAACTCCTATCAAATCAGACGGTTGACGGGTAACTATGTGCAGATACGATGGTCCACAATCCCCTAAGCTTAAACTCCGGATGTAACTGTATCCTCCTTGCCTCTCTGGAAAATCTGACGGCTGGCAGGGTTTCGCTAATCCTCCCCACTGATTCCTGACTGTCGATCTCTTCCCTTTGATGATTTCTACGGAGGACCAAGTGTTCCTCCTCAATAATTCGTCCTTCTGCACGCAAACTTGCAACGCCTGTTTAAACACTTCCCGGCACTAACTTCCTGTGTGATCCTTCAACAGATTTGAAGGTCTTATCCCCCCCTGAGATTTTCACAACTTCGATCCATCGAGAGGGGTTCTTGCACGCACTCCTTGTGGCAGATTTTTAAACACTTCAAGTGCTTGAATTCCTTCGACCCTGTGCACACCTGCAGTAGAAGTCCTTCAATGCTCCGCTCAGATTCACAATTGAGACTTCCCTTAGCCTGCGCACTCCTTGCATGGCTCCTGTAACCCAATTTCACTTCTGGGTGAACGAGAACAAGAGTTAAACTATCTGAGCCCTCTGTCAACGCACTCTTTGCGGACGACTTCAACTGCACTCCTTGCAGGGATCCTTGCTCAGATAGAGAAACAATTGAAACTCATTTCCCCTACTTCCTTTCTCATATTTCAAACACTCAACAATAAATCATTCATACATAGCATATAAAGCAAATGCATAACAGGAAGTAAATACTCATGAGCATAGTATTCAACATACATACACAGAGAACAAACACAAAACCATGGATTTGAATCAACCTCTCCTATTAATTCAAGCTCTGTACATGGGTGTTTTTCCACAACTCTCTGCTTCTCTTCTATGCTCTCCCTGCTTTAATAATAATACAAATGCACAATGAGGGTGTCTATATCCTGTTTCCCTCTTGTGCTCTCGAACAATCTAATCTAGAATTAAATTTCTATCTACCTGCATTAACTACTTTAAATGTCGTCTATCTACTAAGGATGAGAGAAATCCTCTCAAGGTCCATTACAATATACAAGTGCGCCTCATCTTAATGGCTCATTTAAGATCGCACAACAACTTCAAGGTGTTTTCAAAACTTGTGTTGGTGCTTGTCCAACTGTCCGATTGTCTCCGCGCTGGCTCGTTTGATGTGGGAGATGCTCCTGCATCAAACACTCATTATTGTAATAATATATCGAACATCTCTCATATCTCATATGAAGAAAAAAACAACATGGTATCAGAGTAGGACTGGGATAACTCCCTCATAGGAGGGCCCATGATCTTGAAAGAAACTTGCTTCTTGGAGACAAGCTATATTATTCCATAAAATTATGTTAGTAAAACGAGAGATATGATTTTCCTCTAAACCTAACTACTGGGCGATGAGGCTTCTATGGGTGTTATCACCATGTTCTTGAGCCCAACATATGCAGATATATTTCTACAATGAGACATGTCCCAAAGAAAAGCATCTTGTATGAAATGTAGTGCAGAAATGGTTTCTCAAGGACAAGTCCATCTTCGCGGTATTGCTACATTTTCATTTTAATGATTGTTTCATTTGGGGCTGAGAGGCATCTGCTTTGATCGATAACAACTAAGATAACACTGCAGAGAACGATGTTATACCCAACTTGACGCTGAGAGGATTCGATCTGATATACTAAATAAAATATTTGTTGGAGAACATATGTGAAGGAATTGTCTCATGTGCATATATGCTCACATTGGCTACTCGATGCAATTTCACTTTCGAGAGGGCCTGATTACCCAATACCAATTCGAAGAAGGGATGGCGTAGTTTCGAAAATAGAAGAAGTGCATATTTCAGGTCCAACATTCTCCCTTGACATTCTTTCACTAGATGCAACAAATAGGCATCCAACCCAATCACTTTACCTTTGCCAGTTTTCTTTCAACATGTGCTAATTTGGCATCTCTGGAACATGGCATGGAAATCCATGAAAAAAAAAAATAACAAAGGGATGTCAGTCCGACATGGTTGTGGAAAATACCCTTGTGGATATGTATGCAAAATGTGGGAGCCTGGAGAAGGCATGGGACATATTTGACAAAATGTATCAATGCGATACTGTCTGCTGGACAACAATTATTACAAGATATGCCATGCATGGCTGTGCCAGGGAATCCCTTGAGCTCTTCGAATTGATGAAACATTGTAGCATGAAACCAGACCATTCATTGGTGTTTTGTCTACATGTTGCCATGCAGGCTTAGTGGAAGAGGGTTATCAATACTTCAATTGCATGAAACAACATTATCACATTACCCAATAACGGAACACTATAGATGCATGATTGATCTCCTTGGTCAAGAGGGACAACTAGATGAAGCTAAAGGCCTCATGGATAAAATGCCAATAAAACTGAATGCTGCTCTTTGGAGTTCTTTGCATTGTGCCTGTAGATGGCATAAAAATGTAGAGTTGGGAGAACGTGTGGCAGAATGTATTTTTGAATTGAACCCAAATGATGCTACACCTTATGTACTTCTCTCAAACATCTATGTTGTAGTTGGCAGATGGAGTGACATTGAAGAAGTACGAAGAATGATGAAAGGTAGAGGC
>JZKD02S1316760.1:51036-64524 GCA_000966675.3 Picea glauca
ACTATGGGGAGTTGACCCTAAGTGTTCCTAGAGGGAGTAGCCTCTAGAAGTCCACATGGGAGTGCCATGTGTGAAAAGTATTTTACTAATATGGTGGTTTTGTACTACTAGCAAATATTGTGTGTCTCTGGACAATAGTTGTGTACTAATATGGAAAGATACCTCCCTAGCTAAGAGGGAATGTTGATGTTTCAACATCGAGCATAACTTCTCCTAGATTGGGCTGCAGACCAAGGGAGATAGGATACATTTATCACAAAGGTGCACTTGTGATAAATGGGCCCAGACGTAATCCTTCCTTGATCATGACAAGGAATAATATGGACTCGAGGGGCTTGAAGTGCTTTCCACATGTCAGTTAGCATCAAGTCGACATTCACTCATAGGTGTGTGCCTGTGGTGAAAGATCTTGGTATAGTCTTTATCCTAGTCATGGAGATTTGACAAGGAATGATAAAGACTAAAGATGATATATGTTATTATGTGCAGACCCAGAGTGAGCCTGAATTAATTGGATCAGAGGGAGAGCCTCAAAAGGAGTTTCTCCTCAGTTCATGTGGGAGAGAGATGTCTCCCAAGACTGACATACAAGTGTCATGAGTCTAGGGTGAAGTTTGTATACTTCAAAGACAAGAGTGGCATGTTGCAGAATGTCTCCCTCGTTGAGAGGGAGTGTTGATGTTTAGAAAACATAGGGAAGACATTCTCTAAAGATAATAATTAATAATATGATTATTATTGATTATTAAATATCATATATAATAAGTAAATGATAATAATAAATAGTTATTGATTATTCAAGGGATGCATCCTTTCATGGATGGTCACCTTATGATCCCTATATATGGAACACTCATTATTGTAATAATATATCGAATATATCTCATATCTCATATGAAGAAAAACCAACACCATAAAGTGCCTCAAATGGGCTCATCTTTAAATATGCTTGATACCCATTATTGTAAGAAAACTCTACCAAGAACTAGTAAATTTCGGTCATTTTGCAACAACCATTTTGATGCTCTTGCGACGTTATGTCGTGGAGATTGTGACAAATCTTGGGCACCCCAAACGTCGCTTCATGTGTCATGGCAAGTGAGATGAACCTGGGATATCATCGCAGGAGGTCGTCGTAAGCGAGATGACTTACAATGTTCATCCCAAGAGTGATGGCCGGAGGAGTTCGTCGCAAGAACGACAACCTAGGAAGCTCATCTCTAGAGGGACGACCTAGGGCGCTCGTCGCAAGAGAGATTATTGGAGTAGTTCTTGTGACGAACTATTCAAGGATAAGGTATTGTCGACGGTAATTATATTTCGTCGAAAGAGTGATGAAGCCTTGAAAGTTGCGACAAACTATCAATACTATCGACGATCTTATTCATCGCAAGAGAGACGACTGGAGTAGTTATTGCGACGAACTATAAATACTATCGACGATCTTATTCATCACAAGAGAGATGACTGAATTAGTTCGTGTGAAAAACTATTCAAGGATAAGGTATCATCGACGATAACGATAGTTCTTTGCAAGAAGGACGAAGCCTCGATAGTTGCGACAAACTATCAATACCATCAACGATCTTATTCATTGCAAGAGTGACGAAAATATATTAATGCAAGAGAGTGCCTTTGAGGGTTATCAATTACAGTATCTCCATAGCATATGGGTCACTAGTAACTTGGTTATAATTCCAACTTAAGTGATATGCTTCACACTAGATATGTAGAAACAATATGTACATATGAATAGGGATCAATGGTTATATGATATGGTCTTGTGATATGTTTTTCTCTTAATCTATTTTCTAGATTGTGGTTGCACCAATTCCATTTGAGGTAGAGTGGAGGTGCCATTTCTGTATTGGGTCATCTAAAGGATCAAAATAGGGATATTACACATCAAATGTAGAATGGTGATGCCATTTTTGTATTGGGTCATAAAAGTGATCTTGAGAAATATTGAAGAAGGTATAGTCATTTTAAATAGCAACTTCAAAACCCT
The DNA here is from genome assembly GCA_000966675.3 of Picea glauca. Classification (NCBI taxonomy): domain Eukaryota; kingdom Viridiplantae; phylum Streptophyta; class Pinopsida; order Pinales; family Pinaceae; genus Picea; species Picea glauca. The sequence continues at coordinate 53,045 of JZKD02S1316760.1, forward strand.
ATATTCTTAAAGGATCTCCATTGAAAGATGTATTATGTAGGAAAATATGATGCTTGCAATATAGAAGAATAGGTAAAGATAGTAAGTTGAAATTTCCAAAGTTTTGCAAAATGATCTATTATACCTTAATTTAAGGAATGGCGCTAGCATATGGAGGATTTCACTCTATGGCCTCTACATAATGTTGACTCCACTAATTTGGGCCATCATTGATTTTTAAAATGCATCATTGTTACACAAATCTATAATTTAAATATGTTTTGGTTGGTTATCCTTGGGGATGTAGAGACTTTCACTAGGGAAATGATAAGTCTTAAAGGAACGTACACATGATATAATGCATATGCACTATAAGACACATATGTATTATATCTTATAAGTGTTACACTATACATAAAAAAAACAAAATGCAAAGGGATCTATCGTTTTCTATTTTTAACATGTTTATCAGAGAGAAAATGTAAAGGAAAAAAGACATAGAGCCATTTTGGAGAATACCAACCAACCATCCCTTAATGACATGACCATCCAATCGTTCCTAAAATCATTTCAGTGGATGAGCATTAGATAATAATTCCTAGTAAATAAGGATGGAGACAATTTCTTTGTTGTGGAAAACATTATTGAGGTAGGGTTATTTCTTTTTATTTTTCCTAAAATCATTCACTTTATTTTCTTATTGATATTAGAATGATGTTTTGTGTTTAACAAAAACATTATCTTTGTCATAAATAGTCATATTTTTTTTTGTTTCCAATTGAAAATCCTCAAAACCAAAACCTTGAAAATGCTAATTTTCAAAATCCTAACCATCAAAACATGGATCCTAGAAATAAAATAAAAAGCCCTCCAATCTAAGAGGAAGAAAAGTAAACCCAAAATCCTAAATATCCTAACCCTTCTCAAGACTAGAATGTTGGGAAACTGGCAGAAATGACAACTTTTAGAGGTCTAAGTGCTATGTTTAGAGAGGGAGACCATTTCCATCACTTGCTTGGGAAAACACTTGACTTTATGATTAACAATATTATGAATGCCCAGGGATATTCATTCAAATGAGTTATTCTATTTGTATGAGTGTATGGAAAGATACCAAATTTTATTCTAATGTTTTCTATGCAGATCGATGGTGATTACATTCCAACATCTATCAATTTGGTCATTTTGGATCCCTAACACAACTAACAAGTAATATTTGTTTCATATGTTTTATTGCGTCATTATTCAAGTTTTGATTTTTAAGTATTCAAGTTATTTGATTGACTCTTGCACATCCACAAAAATGATCTACCATTTCATCAATTATGGTATCATCCGCCATTGATGCAACTAACATTGTTGCAATTGATGTTTCCTCTACTAATATGGATGAAGAATTGATTGTAGAGTAGGTTTTGATATCTAAGGTATAACTAACTCCCACTCTCAAACAACATGTCATTCTAAATTACTTCTAATGTATTGTTTTCATATATGTTGAAACAACATCATATGTAGGTTTATCACACCTCTAGATCTTCTAGAGATAGTTAGTGAAAATTTGAAAATCTATTAGGAGAGTTGACATAGTGGTTGACATGGCATTCAACTGGTTGGGTAGTTAAACCAAATAAAGTGGCTAGTGCATAGAACAAGGTAGAATTCAAGGACTTCATTATATTCTCTCACCAATCTAAGTGGACCTTGTCTTTTTCGCTTGAAGGGAGTTGGGTACATATTGGTGTTGTATCATATTACCTTAACCATTGATCTATAAATAAGAATGCGATATGTGTTGTGTATGGAAATCATTTGGTTTCTTATACTTATATGTATGTTGAACTATATTCAATTAGGATCAAGTGTTGTAACAATGTATTTAAATGCCTCCTCTTATTGGAATACCTAGCTCTATGATCTGCATATTTCCCTAGTTCTCCAACATGATATCAATGCTATTGGTTTGAGATATAGTCAAATTTCTATTAGTATTTGGAGGTTTTCAATTGTATATCCTTCTATCGAGTTAGATATATTTGGTATATTGACTCAGGGTTTCAGAATGCAAATAAGCTTATTACAATTTCAATTTCAGAGTGCCCATTCATTACATAAGATTTATTACTCATATCTTTAAGATTGTATGCTATAGTGAACTCACTACTTATTATGCATAATATATGAGACCGTATTACTTATGGACATGAGGTAATTAAGCTAGAAGTTTACTAATGACATCAATTATGCCACATGCTTACACTAGATCTTATATGGGAATAGCTTTACCTGTTACTTGGCATGATGAGATTCACTAATGAAGCTTGTATTCAATGGAATCACTACTCCAGTAGATGGTCTAAGTATAAATTCGTAACTATTACTATACACGCTTTATAATCTCAAAGTTGTAACCTTAGACACAATGGTTTTACTTCACCTATGTCCTAAGATGAACACTTTTATAATGGGTTTCATTCATTCCATCTTCCAGTACGTATAAACTAAGCTTAGCTCGTTATAAGCTTGTAACCCTTTACACACTAGTTCCAATCACGTAAGCTATTCACATAATCTTTACTATGACTGTTTATAGGTAAGTGAAATAGTACAATCACAACTAGTTAACAAAGGTCGATATCATGAAACATAATATACACATTATGTAAACAAGAATACATATTCCATAATCAATCACACTAGATATACTATTACCCTAAGATGATACAATGGAGTTACTAGTACATATTCCATGTTCTTCTCTTATTCCTTACCATTCATCGAGATATCATGTTCTTCTACTCGACAGTGGTTCTATATCTCATTCATTTCAAATACTCTATTGCATAATTATGGTTATGCTTATACTATGATATCCAGGGGATTACCTATACACAACCACAAAAAACCAAGTTGAAGTATTATATTAGTTGTGTGAATCATATGATATGATGAACTAAAGGGAATCATATATGATACATACTTGGGTGTGGTTCATTAGATAGAATGATTGGCCCCATAGTGGTCCACAAATGATGGTAATATAAAAATAAATAAATAAAAGGAACCTTAAGAAGTCATAAAACTAAGAAAAAAGACAAGACATACATGATCTTTGATATTCTAATGTGTAGCATTGCATTGATACAAAATCTAGAGCATCTGCAAATGCACGAACTACATGCTGTAGTAAATAAAAACATAATTATATTTATTTCTTAGTAAAAACCAAAAAATAATTTTAAGACATGTCAATAAATGCTAATAGAAATTAAAACCGACAAGATTGCAAATAGTAAACACCATTGATATTCTTTCTTGTAAAATCCATATGAGAGGAGATTAAATAGTGACACACACACACACACACACACACACACACCTCTCATATGCAACAACCTGAATAAGCTCCTCTTGGTTTTGAGAATAATTTATTGGATCCGTCTGATCTTGGAGCAAACCTCCCTCGATCTGAAGGAGCAACAACAAAATCAACATTGACTATGTTATTGCTCTGTTGGATCGAGAGAGGTTTTCTCCAGGAATAAATGGCTCCAATAATTTTTTCTCTACTGAACATGGCCAACCAGTGAAGGTGGAATCTCCTATGGCCCCTCCCCCCCCCCACATCACTCTCAATTCCCCAATACCCAATCTATATTCTACTAAAAAATATGCATTAAAAATATTCAAAATTGATAAAAAAAAAGTGATTGTAAAGCTATAAATGAGGTTTATCATTCAAAGGAATATGTCATAAAAATGAGTTTTTATAAATGAGATTTATCAATCAAAATATGTTCCAAATATACTAGCTATATAATGTACATATATCTGTCTTATAAAATTATCATACATCATCATTTTCTTTTAGTCTTCTTTTGTGTTTTCCAGTTTTTAAGTAATTCATCAATATCCATGTTTTCGTTTATTGGGTGCTCTTCAACAGTTGATGTTTCTTCAGTCCTTTCACGTTGAGCACACTTGGTCTCATACCCACGGTGTGGAGGCTGTTGTGAGGGACCACCACCTACAAAAACAAAAAATATTAAATTTATATGGCTAATTTCTAAATATCATCAAAGTAGTTCATTAATATTAAAAAAAAACTTTGTAATGTAATTATTTACCTAGTCCACTAGTCAGCACCGTTGGAATGACTACCTTGTTCCCCTAATCTTCAGGTTGAGGAGGCTCAACTACGACATTCTCTTCCATTGAAACGACAAAATTTATAAGGACAAAACCATAAATGTATAAGTAATAAAAATTAGAAATACAAAATTTATAAGTACAAAATTATTAAGTAGATGATTAATATACAACCATTTTATTGCCATGGTCCTCATTCATAGGAACATCTTGGGGTTCCACCCCACTGGGATGGGGTTGTTGGGAGCACCATGATCTTCTGGCCGCGTTGCACTATCAACGCTCTGTTGTCTAGTACTAATGGTTTCATTGATAGTTTTTCTCCCCTGATTAAAACAAAGTAAGACATTAAAGCTATGGACAATATCAAACATTTATGTATTTTATAAGTAATGAAAGGTTAATTTGGATTGATTTTTATTTACCTTATCCTGCAAATTGGATCTTGGGGTTTTCCCCATGCTTTTCCTATGATCAACCATGGATTTATAGTTTTACTTGTAACCAAGTTGGAGGTCTTCTTCTGTGGTTTCAGTTCCGAAGTCGTTGACCTGCATTGCATAAGAGTATGTTTTTTTAATGTTTTTGGCTGCAATTACTTGAAAGTTGTAAGGTGATACACATAATATTCTTAAGATGTTTGGGTACTTCGATTTGTTAATGTAACCTCGAATAGATGCCCTGGCCTAGCCTATGTTGGCCAAGGTTAGAAATACTTACTTGGTTTCCTTCGAAGTGTCAGAAAACCTATCATCAAAAGTTTCAAGTATGTAATATACCACACTTTTATTTAGATCTAAAGAAAATTAAAGGCATTGAAATCAAAATATTGTAATTTACCTTGGGGTACTAGTTATTTTTTCTCCTAATTGTTTCAATATCTTTTCTTTTGCATCATCAATGATCGCCTTCCACTCCCTCTCTGGAATCGAGGGAGGATGCTCATACCTAAGTTTTCCTCCCAAATTTCGTCTATAAACATCCCGCATTTATTTTAAATATTTTCCCGCTGCAAAGGTGACCTCTTTTTTGTTGAAGGTGTCTACTCCAAAGAGGCCTTTGAGATAATCCATAAGTTCTTTTTTGAGGTTGGAATTCTGGAAATTCCATATCATGTGTAAGATTGACCCAAAAATTAACAAGGTCTTTCTCTCCAGGTTCCCATAAAAATGGTCATTTCCTACACACAAAAAGAGATGATCATTAATTTAAAAATAATAATCTAGATGATTTATGTATGAGATGGACAACATGAAACAGTTAAAATATGAAAAACTGCCTAGGAGTCTTATTTGTTTTAATGAAATTCCATTATCGTCGACCAAAAATGTGCATGGAAGGGTCCCCATGCTAGTCACAAGTCTAGCTCTAGGAAATGCAACCATATCAACCACATCATAAGCCTCATCTCTGTCATCACCTCTAGAGCTTGACCGCTATGTGGATGCTTGGAGGTGTGTGTCATGGATCCTATCTAAAGGCATGGAATATGGAGAAGTAAACAATACTCTAGCAACTATATGACAACCCGCATCATGATTCGGTGGCATCTCTACAGCGCCACTACTACCAACACTGAGATGAATAGGCTCCAAAAATCTCTTTATAAGAAATATTTTTTTTTTGTGAGATATTGTAAAAGTTAAAAAACAGACTTTCATAATTGAACATATGAGTACATTAAAAAAACACACTTTAAATTATGGTTATTACCTTATATGTGTAAAGTTGTGACATAAGTAGATTGATCCTTTCTAGGACGTCGGGAGTTTGATTTGGACGGTCTAACAAGCTAGCAAGTTCCTTGTTCTCTTTAATGATATTTTTTTATCAATACCATCGGATCAAGGGATGAATACAACCCCTCCTCATTGGCGGAATCATGATCAACATGGCCTACAGACTACATATAATTTCAACAAAATCAATTTTATTTTAGTTATATAAACAAATAAATAATTGATCGCCACACAAATAAAATTATATAAACAAATAATAAAATTCACATAAAATGAAATTTGAATTTGATAATCATTTACATGTTCTACGGCTGCCCTTTTCCACGATCATCCTACCACATTATAATACAATCAGAACCCCCAAATATTTAAAAAATTGTTAACGATAACAAAAAAAATGATTGCCACCCAAATAAAATCAATCTCCATGATCAACCTCCCACATTATGATGAAATTGGGACCGTGAAATATTTAAAACATTGTTAAAGATAAAAAAAAATATAATTCAATAAGTAGAGGTTGCTTAAATAGTTGTTGCATAAGTACCCGCACACTATTAGTCAATGTTTCTATTCTATTCAAATGGTAATCCACTAATAACTCTTCCCTGGGAGCTATCTTTTTTTATTGTGCACACGACTACCCGATTCTCTTCGCGTCTCTCATATATGAAATTTGGTCGCTTGTTTGTTGTCTTGGGTCATGTGTTTTTTATAAACCTTGTGATATTGCTGGAATCTTTAGGCCTTCCATCAATATAGATAGTCACTCCCTTATTTTTATCGTTGTTTATTAGCAATATATAATTTGCGGTGAGTGCATATCTTTGCACACTTTGCACGTACCGGACCTACCGCATCCAATCATTATAATTGTAACATGGTCCGACATAGTCCATCAATTCAGTTACTGTATTGTATTTTACAATTATTCCATCCATGGAAAATAGCCCCAGGCCATGCGGGGAGGATGGTGCAATGTGATATGTCCTATTGTTGACAATGAAGTTAGTGTCTAATAGAGGTAGTTCCTTAGGTACCCATTGTTTCACTAGATGATTATGCCTGAGTGGCACCTCTATGTCTCCTATTCTCTCATCATCATAAGAGCATGATCCTCCTTCGGCAAGAAAAAATTCCATGCATCTATGGAATTTCTTATGACTTTTTCACCTCTGGTCCTTGTTCGCGTATCATATCTACTAGATGTAGTCACATTTCCCTTTATTTGTCCTAATATTCCCTCACTCGAGGAAGAAATATCTTACATGTACCTATTTGGTTGTACCTTCAGTCACATGTGCATGTGTTGTTAGTGAGTAGACCACATTCACAAGACCACATTTACATCTAGTGTTTTGAAATTACTTGAAGTGTATATCTTGGAGTAAGCTGGAAGGTTGTGCATGTTTGATTCTGTGCATATCTACAAATGAAATCGAGGATTAAGACTTTTGGATCAAAATGGCTCACTTGGTCAAGCCTCAACCATGAATAAAAGGTATGTCTTTTTTCCCATCGACATTTCATTTCACATCATAATCATTCGGTCTAGGAAATAAAGTTAGTGTTTTATCAGTTATCTATGGTGAGCTATCAACCCACTCATCGAGGAATCCATTAGTTAGTAATAGTGAAAAATCCCTACAATAGTATCAGTGACTCCAGTGGGGAAATTCATAAAATTTCTACTTTTTGGGTTGGCTTAGTTTGTTTATGATAGGATCAACTTTAGATTTGATTGTTGGTGATAGATTGGCTCTTAGTAAACACCATGGTAGGAAATTAAGTGCTATTTTCAAGCATAGTTTTTTTTATTTTTTGCATCTCTCAAAAAATAAAAATAGATATCATAGTTTGTTAATTAAGGCATTTTGTTACACTTATTTTTGGTCCTTTAGTGCATTATATAGTTGAGTATGGCCATCATCATCTTCTAGATCAGAGGGTTTCATATTGCTTGGACCAAATCTAGTATAGTTTTTCTTTGTGTGTCCTAGTTGCAGTAGTGAAACTAGCACATAGATATTGATGCACATTGGCTCCAATGGTGCAACTTGTGCATGTGCACGTGTTGTTAGTGAGTAGACCAAATGCACATGATCTTTATGGGAAAGTTGTGCATCTTTTATGCACAAGATCAAATTACTACTGGGAAAGTTGTGCATCTTATCAAAACCACACTTACCCACAAATCATAATAGTGTTAGAAGCATAAATCACATCATAAGTGAAACTTATAAAATACAACTATCTTCTTGATGACTCAAGTTATCTTGTAATTATATCCATTTATGTATTGCATAGATCATCAAACTACATGTTATCTCACTAATGGATCACAACCACACAAATATTTAACTAGTTCAAGTGATAACCTATCTTATGTATTGGTGTTCAAATAAAGAACATATATTTGTTACACCATGCATTACATCCATATACATACATAGCATAAAACTTGAACTGGTATCCATGTATCAAAATTTCACATTTTGATTTACATGTTCGAAAGGAATCACATAATTATCATCATCATGAACATATAATGCTAAAACCATAAATTGGTTCATGTGTCCACATATCAAATGTGTTCATTAGTTTAATTGATTTCAAACATATATTAAGAAAATGAATTACCAAGATGAGTAAAAATTAGAGTTTTAACTACCTAATTTCAAAATGTGGGGCATTACATACACCCACTCTTAAGGAAACTTTTTCTTGAAGTTATAGTCTAGTAAAAAGTGCAGGGTAATATCGAGAGTCGATGCATGGTCTTTGTGTCCTCCCAGATAACGGATCCTAGGATATACTTGTCCCATTGGAATTTACTTAATACACAATCAAGACCATATACTTGGAAATATCTATACTAGCTTCGTTTGGAATGACCTTTCATCGATCACATAGAAATTAGTCTTTTTATCTCATGGGATTTGTCCTATACATACTAGTGAAAAACTGAAATAGGCATTATATTATACACCTTAAGTAGGTTTATAGGTAATGGAAGTCAACCTGCAACTCTTCCAATCCTCACAAGGATTTCAAATGGTCTATTTAAACCACCATGTGTATTGTGTATTATCAAGGAGTTGTAGGGTGCAGGCCCTGTTATCGCACAATTTGTACCTGGATATAAAGTAAAGGTAAAAGAAGGCAAACTGACATAACTTGAGACTATCCTATCACTATCACCTAAATAGGATATCTCTTTCTCTTTAGGGTGGTAGGCCTAGGGGAGACATCCCCGGTGACCTGGGGTTTTGAGAAGGAAAAGGATAAAGGCTAAGGTAAAGGTTTCCCTCTCACAAGTCACCACCGATCAGAAAGTCCAGCTAAACAACCAATAAAGATAATAATAACCAGAAATGTACCTACTTGGAACAAAGCAACATGAAAACTATATTTTCAAGGTCACTTGCTGGTTAGTACTTCATATAATCAGAGACTTTCTCGATATAAGAAATTGACTAATATGTTGATGAAATAAGCAACAATGTATAATATCAATAATCGCAATATGATACTTCACAATAAATGCTTCAAAATGAGAAAGAGTAACTAATCATCAACATCATAACACCAACATTCATCAGAAGAAAGCATGCATTAATCCCTTCAATTGCTTAAAGAAGCTTAAAATGTTGCAAAGTATAACTATGACTCATATGGATAATAGCAGCAATAGGGTTAACAAGTCAATCTAAAATAGGGTTAGAAGGTGTTCGTAATTTCTCAAAGATTTTGGATGTTTGTAGGTTGTGATCAAAACACTCAAGTAAGAATTCTTAGACCAGGGCTTTCATAGGGAAAATGGAGTCAAAAATTGAAGGAACAAATGATAATAGTAGGGCTAAAGACAAGAGAAATTTGATGGATGAAGTGTTGGTAAGACAAGGCTTGAACCATCAAACCCTAGGGGAAAATGGTTTACTAAGGTGTAGGCAACCCTAGGCCTTAGTACGCTTTCCTCCTTCTTTATCTCAACAACAAAGTAAAATCGGATAGGATGAAGAGAAAATGGTAGGGTGTTGCAATGGAAAGGTCCTAGCAATGTATTCAATAGGTAAAATGACTCCTTGGCATAATCTAGTAGGGAATTAAATAAGGAAACCAACATGTGCTTATTTCCTAGGGTTTATTCCAACAATTTCATTAACAAAATGTAAGTAAAACACTATAACCATTCAAGTAAGTGAAGGATTTCATAAATTCACTTACATTTACCAAGTATTCATCAAGCAAAACCCTAGTTATAAATATTCCACCAGAAAAATGCCAAATATTACCAAAAAGAGGCCTCCTTCAACAAGTGTGCCACAATTTCAGCCAAAACCCTAATGAGGGCCGCAAATTTCAAACTTCACCAAGTGGTGAGTGAAAGATGATGATAAAAAGAGAGTTTTAGCTCTCTATTTATACAATAGTAATGACCTTAATTTTATTTTTAGGTCACAAAAGGCCGATATGGCCAAAAATACATAATAATATTGTTTTTACATTAAATGTCAAAATCAAACCCTAAATCAAGCAAAGATGAAGACATCATGCTCTTTTAGGGTTACGTTAGCCCTTTTTGGGAAATGTTGGCCTCCTGGGGAAAAATGTTTGGCCTTCTTGGGCCTCATGAATATGCCACACGTGCCACTCTGGCACATAACTACCTCCAAAAACCTACATAGCGTTGGATGATGTCATAAGGTGTGTTACACATTATTTTGGTCATTCTAATGATGGTATCACAAACATGTGTTCAGGCTCCCAACATGACTTTTTTTTCTGAGAAAAGCAACTTCTTTCCTCCTCTACAAGGCTTCTTTTTAGAAAGGCTCTGCAGGCTGCCCATACTACACAGTGCGTAAATCTATCATTTCTGCAGGCTGCTTTATGGCTGGCTCGCGGGATTTCCGCAGGCTGCTACATAGGCAGGGTGCAACGACGTTCCAAAGATAAAAGAGGAAAGAGGTTTCACGAAGTTTCTAGAAGGGGAATCTTCTAGAATGTGAGGTGGCGTCCGTATGGTTGTGATCCTACTGGTTTCTCTGATTTGGTGGGATCATCCTCATCCTTTTAACCACTTCACTTTCTCCTATATAATCATGGGCTTCTCATGGAAAAGGTTAAGCAAGAAGAAGTAAGATTAAGCAGAGAATTGATGAAAGAATAGGTTGAAGTCTGTGTGAAGAATCATGTTCTTACTGATGCTTGAGGCCTCCATTTGTCCATCAAGATTTTGTGAATTATCTTCATGCAAATTTCGGAGCAAGTGTATGTGTGTGTTGGAACAAAGGACCACTAAAAGGGAACTTGCGACATCAAGACAATTCGGTTGTATCTTCTACTTTTCATTAGTATAATACGGTGGAACGTCTCTTTCCCATAAAATGATTAGTGTTTTATTACATGAATCCTTGATCACATGTTTAGGTTTTTATTGAATTCTACTATCGTTTCTTTCACGTTGGTTGGTTTGTGTTGTCGCAGATTTGATTCTACAAGAGCACCGGAGTGAAGCAGGGACAACAAAGATATAAGGAAGTGATTCATAAGGTATGTTATCTATTCCTCTTTGAATAGTAAACTCAATGATTGCAACTTAGGGAAAGC
>JZKD02S1316760.1:81228-99334 GCA_000966675.3 Picea glauca
TTGAAATTATCAAAGAAATAAGAGAATCATCCTTAGTGGAGTCACTGGGTAAGCTTGTAATATAAATATTCTTGAGGAAAGGCTTACCAAAAAAGTGTCGTCTTTCAGGATAATTGACTCAGTGTTCCCCGACAACGATGCCAAAATGTTATCGCACAGTTTGTACTTGGATATAAAGGAAAGGTAAAAGAAGGAAAAATGACGTAACTGGAGACTATCCTATCACTGTCACCTCAATAAGATATCTCTTTCTATTTAGGGTGGTAGGCCCAGGGGAGACGTCCTCGGTGACTTGGGGTTTTGAGAAGGCAAAGGATAAAGGCTAAGGTAAAGGTTTACTTCTCACAAGTCACCACCGATCAGAAAGTCTGACTAAACAATCAATAAATATAATAATAACTAGAAATGTACCTTTCCGGAACAAAGCAACATGAAAACTATATTTGCAAGGTCACTTGCTGGTTAGTACTTCATATAATCAGAGACTTTCTTGATATAAGAAATCGACTAACATATTGATGAAGTAAGAAACAATGTATTATAGAAATAATCACAATACGATACTTCACAATAAATGCTTCAAAATGAGCAAGAGTTCCTAATCATCAACATCATAACACCAACATTCATCAGAAGCAAGTATGCATTAATCTCTTCAATTGGTTAAAGAAGCTTAAAATGCTACAAAGTATAACTATGAATCAAATGGATAATAGCAGCAATAGGGTTAGCAAGTCAATCTAAACTAGGGTTAGAAGGTGTTAGTAATTGCTCAAAGATTTTGGATGTTTGTAGGTTGTGATCAAAACACTCAAGTAAGAAGTCTTAGACTAGTGCATTCATACGGAAAATGGAGTCAAAAGTAGCAGTAAGAATTGAAGGAACAAATGATAATAGTAGGGATAAAGACAAGAGAATTTTGATGGATGAAGTGTTGGTAAGCCAAGGCTTCAACCATCAAACCCGAGGGAAAAAAAGTTTACTAAGGTGTAGGAAACCCTAGGCCTTAGCACATTTTCCTCCTTCTTTAGCTCAACAACAAAGTAAAATCAGCTAGGATGAAGATCAAATGGTAGGGTGTTGCAATGGTAAGGCCCTAACAATGTCTTCAACAAGTAAAATGACTCCTTGGCATAATCTAGTAGGGAATTAAAATAAGGACACCAACATGTGCTTATTTCCTAGGTTTTATTCCAACAATTTCATTAAAAAAATGTAAGTAAAACACTATAACCATTCAAGTAAGGAAAGGATTGCATAAATTCACTTACATTTACCAAATATTCATCAAGCCAAACCCTAGTTATAAACCTTCCACCAAGAAAAATGCCAAAGATTACCAAAAAGAAGCCTCCTTCAACAAGTGCACCACAATTTTAGCCAAAACCCTAATGAGGGCCACAAATTTCAGACCTCACCAAGTCGTGAGTGAAAGATGATAATAAAAAGAGAGTTTTAGCTCTCTATTTATACAATAGCAATGAACTTAATTTTATTGTTAGGTCACAAAAGGCTGACATGGCCAAAAATACATAATAATATTGTTTTTACATTAAATATCAAAATCAAACCCTAAATCAAGAAAAGATGAGGACGTCATGCCCTTTTAGGGTGACGTTAGCCCCTGTTAGGGCAACATTGACCTCCTGGGGCAAAACGTTTATCCTTCTTGGGCCTCAGGAACATGCCACACGTGCCACTTTGGCACATAACTATCTCTATAGCGTTGGATGATGTCATAAGGAGTCCTGGGTGATGTCATGGGCCTTCCAAGGCCAATGACCTGGTGGAAAAGGCAAAACCCCCCTGGGTAAGGCTCTGCCAAGATGCCTCCGGTGGAACGTCCTCCTCTTCTCTAATGCAAACCCTCTGATCTGTCTCTGCCCCCTGCTGGGGTCTCAACATCCATCTGGTGGGATTTCATCCCCATGGAGGTCTGAACTAATCATCTCTCCATGTGTACCTGTCCATCTGGGTACTTTCCATCGGGTATGGTCCTAAAACATAAAAAAATACGCCCTCCATGGGCTCATAAGTCACAGGGATCATAGCAATGTCAATCACATATAATCGTCAATTTTATTAAACATGTGCATAAAACCCCCTTTACCTGGACAAGTTCTCAAAGACATTATACTAATCTACAAGCCAAGTTTAGAGGAAGCGATAGGGATTCCTATTGGGATAATTCTCACTGGATGGGAGAGATCAAATTTAAGCCATGTGAGTGGGTGAAGTGGATAAGGGATGTCTAGGAAAGGGGTGCAGTGATAGAAGGGAAATTAATGGCTTACATGTGGGTGCCTCTGTAGAGGGAAAGATACACTTGTCATGGATGTAAATGTTTCCAAGTCCATTCATTCCTTTTATCTTTCTATTATTTCTTTTTCTTCAAGAAGCTGGCTAGGGGACACTACCCTGGTGTGGTGACCAGTGGTGGAAATGTTACCCACAAGAATTTTACATAAATGAGAAGGTTGGATCGTGATGAGACCCCCTTTCTCTTGGCTATGACACCAAGAGCCACTACCCTGGCATGGTGACCAAATGCTAGTAGTGTCATACCTCTATATGCCCATGGACCTAATAGGCTGGCTCGTGATGAGACCCCCTATCCTCTAACCAGGTCTTGTTTTATTATTTTTATGGGTCCCTCTGTTTCTTACTGAGATGTTGTTTACTTCTTTCTTGGGGATCCTTGGGAGAAGCATCTTGAGGTTTCATTCTTTGGATTTTATCTTTTTCCAGCTACTTTTACCCTCTGGGCCTTTAGCCCCTTCTTCCCACAAGGTAAGGTATGACCCTTAAATATTTGGCCAACCCAATCCCCAGACCAGTGTAATGGGATGGATGAGCGGGAGAAATATGGAAAGTGGTAAGTATGGTAGGAGTGGATGATGGCTTCTCATGAATCCCCCTAGTGGAAAATCAAAACCTATGGGCACAAGCTTACTAGGGAATCATGTCATTCCCCCCAGATATGGTGAAGTGGATAGGTATAATATAAAAGCACCCATTATAAACAAAAAGAATTTAATGCACATATTCAAAGGTTTTGAGGATCAAAGTGACACATACCATGATACCCAGACTCATTACCTCGTGGAGAAAGATCCACTTCTTCTATAGGACCAGGCCGAGGTGATGGATGTTGTTGTTGCTTCCAAAGTGGAGGTGTTGAAGAATGAAAATATGGGCCCTCCATGGCCAAGCTCAAGTCGATCTGGCTCTCAGTGCTCAATGTCTAGGACCTGTGGGCGTCGAGACATAATCTCCTTAGTTATCCCTAAAGTGGGGGATAACATGCCCTATACTTTTGGCATGCATGGAACATCATCTTATTAATGACTTGATTATAATTCATTGGTGAGTTGAATTTCATATATATATCCATTGAATTCTTTCACTGTGTTGTACTTCACTAAGGTGTTGGAGGACTATAAGACCATATGAGCTCAACATTGAGGATTTGATGCACCCCAAGGTAGGGTGGAAATTTGACCTTGAATGCCTTATAACCACACTACTTAGTGATGGTAGATGGTATGTATTGTAGTGAAATACACTTGAGATATGAGGCCTTGAATTTTTCTTTCTAAATATGAAGCCACACATTCTCCCCAACTAAGAAGTTGTTGAAGACACAGTCCTTGTCATGTCACATCTTGAACGTTGGCAAGGATTTTCATGAAATCTCATCTACTTGCACTGAGTATTTTGGATGTTCTCAATGAAGTGTGTTTCTTTGTTAACATATTTTCTATGTAGACACAAAGGTTCACACCATTGGATGTGTCATATAGGAAATGACCATTGGCCAATAGGTTGAAATCCAAAGCATATTTCAAAGGGGGCACATTGTGTCACATTATATTGAGGCAATTATAAAAATTAGTGACTGGAAGCAAGGTTTTTCATCATATGTGCATGGATGCTTGTGATTATACACATGAAGCAAGTGCATAAGAGTTTGGTTAACAACTTTTGTTGAATTAGGAATGAAACATTGTATATGTGTCCAAAATTGTGTCACGCAGATCCCAAAGAGATTCCTAATTATAGAAATGAATTTGGTATCTTTTTCATTAAAAATAGATGTGGATGACTTAAATATAACCAAATATATGTGAATAAGTGTTTGACAGTGTCCTATTCATGGCACAAAGATCACCATATTCGAGAACCAATTGACCAAAAATTGCATTATGGTGGTGGAATGTGATACGGGAACCTCACAAAAAATCCACAAAGAATTATTCCCATGGGTGCAAAGGAATGGATAGAGGTGTATATAACCCCTAACTCATTTTGGTAAGTTTTTTACTCACACAAGAAACACATCTCTTAATATGTTTTTCCATTCCAACGGGATAGTGAAACCAACAAAAATACTTTTGTAACACAATCAATGTCTTATGGACAAAAAAATGATCCTCTGCCTTGGAGGAATGTGCCTCCCAAATAATTTTGTTTCAATCATGTGTGGGGGGCATAGGATTCTAGGGTGGAAAAAGAATTTACACAATGAAAATTTGGTCATGATACTCCTTGGATAATATCTACATAAATATGGTTTGATACTAGATCCACTATGTAATGCTTCAACAAATTGTGTGCTTGATATTCATAATTATTTAGAATAGTCAACAATGCGTGAAATGGTGGTCAACATAAGTAACCATTGACATAGTTATATGCACCATGCTTATGTTTATCATCAAGTGGAATTGTTGTATATATGTTATCCACTTCAATCGGTTCATGCTTCAAAATTTTCTTGTGTCTACACACACAATGAATGCTTATGGTTGGAGTGTTTAAGAGTCTCCTTCCCAAGAATGTAATGTTTCCATTTCTTAACAACTTGGATGATCACATAACATTTCTTTGATGTAAATGGAGTAATTTCTAATAGCATCACTGAAAGTTTTAAAGTGGTGTGCAACGAGATGCCCATTTTGTAGGAAAATAACATCGATAACATAATTTCAGGTATGAGTCTTAAAGGGATGATGTAAATCAAGGAGTTATAGGACCAACAAAGAGTTCATTTTTCATTTGAATTATTCAAAGCCTTGATGTTGTATTGTGTCCCTTCTGAACATAATATTTGTGGAAATCCCACATAATAAAGAGTGGAGAGGGTGTACAACATGGGATAATCCCAACACAAACCTTTTGTAGAAGTTCACTAAGCCCAAGAAATTATGTAACTTGGTTAGGTTGGTCATGGTGGACCATTATATGATGATCTGTACCTTTTTAGGATATACATGCAATTTGATTTCATCAACAATGATGATGAAGTACCATATGTGCTTCCCAGTGAAGTCACATTTCTCTAGGTTAGGAAAGAGATTTTGGTTGTGCAAAGTGTTCAAATTGGTCATCATGGTCTTCCCATGTACTACTAAAAACCAACACATGATTAATATGAATCACAAATTTAACTATGAAAGGTTGCAAAATGATGCATGAGCAATGTTTTAGTCAAATATCATCACCAACCACTCATACAAGTCATCCTTACCTGTAAATGCAGTATTCCAAACATCCCTAGGGTTGGCATGACCTTGGTGGTAGTTAGATTTCAATTCGATTATGGTGTACTTTTCTCCCTTCATTGTGTCTACAAGACCATCAATTMAAGGAATGGGGTATTGTTCCCTCATTGTGATCTTGTTGAAGGAGCAATTGTGAATGCATGCATACTAAGAACCATCTTTCTTTGACACTATCATGATCACGCTTGCACATGGTGATGTGTTCAATCAAATGTATCCCTTATGTAAGAGACCCTATATTTTTTGGGTATCTCATCATTATCTAGCAATGATTTGTAAGGAGTGCTACTACTTCTCTAGGAAATAGGTTGATATGATTCTTTAATTTACAATGGAGTGAAATTCTAGAGGGTTTTTAAAATACATTTATGTATTTCTTCAAAAACTTTGATGACTATTTTTGTTGCACAAAGTGCATGATGGATGAAACTTGTAAAAGGGAAATAGTATTGTGGACAATGATTTGTTAGATAATCAACAAAATGAGTTTTTATGTATGACTATTCAATTTACAACATTGTTTTGCATAAATTAAAGAGATCCATCTTATGCTTTACTTCAATAATGTGAAAAATAATTCTCTTTAATGTCGAAGACAATGCTCCAAAGGTGTGATTTATAGATTTGGTGCCTTTCTCATAGATATGTTTATGCTAGCATCACATCACATAGCTCCAATTGTGAATGCATGCACACTAAGAACCATCTTTCTTTGACACTGGCACGATCATTCTCTCACATGGTAATGTGTTCAATCAAATGCATCCCTTCTATAAGAGACCCTATATTTGTTGGGTATCTCATCATTATCTAGCAATGATATGTAATATAAGGTTCATTGGGTAATACTTCTCTAGGAAATAGGTTTATATGATGCTTTAATTGACAATGGAGTGGAATTCTAGAGGGTTTTTAAAATACATTTATGTATTTCTTCAAAAACATTATGGCTATTTTTGTTGCAAAAGGTGCATGATGGATGAAACTTGTACAAGTAAAATAATATTGTGGATGACAATTTGTTAGATAACCAAAAAAATGAGTTTTTTTGTATGACTATTCAATTTACAACATTGTTTTGCAAAAATTAAAGAGATCCATCTTATGCTTTACTTCAATAATGTGAAAAAAATTATCTTTGATGTTGAGGGAAATGATTTGAAGGTGTGATTTATAGATTTAGTTCCTTTCACATAGCTATGGTTGTGCTAGCATCACATCACATAAATCCATATGTGCAACATCACATGTTACTTCATCCTTCTAAAGATCTATCTTATGCTTTACCTTGGGAATGTGAAAAAGCTTCTCTTTGGTGTTCAAGGCGAAGCACCAAGGGATTTTTTTATAGATTCTATGTATTTCCCACATGTATCATTGTGCTATCATCACATCACATATCTCGATATGTGCAACAAAACTTGTCACCATTCGTCCTTCCAGGGGTAGATAGTGTATTGAAAGTGCATTGGTGGGTGACATATAGTTCCTTCCTTGAATTGAGCCATTTGATGTTGTAGGGTTATGGGTAGAGTTGGGTAGCTAATTTTGGGCCAAACAATGATTGAAGAGATCATATTCCTTTGAATTCCATTGCCAATGCTAAAATGAAAAGGTTTTTTTTTAACACACATTTGACTGTGAAAGATATTGTATTTCTCTATCCCCAAATCAATTTTGCATGATTAGGGAGCTTAGTCTATGTGCATTAGGCTAACAAGAAAGCTAGAGGATTCAAGTGTAAATAAGGAAAAATATTTTCCCTTGTCATTATCTTGTGAAGAAGGATCACAAATTTGTGCTAAAAGAGTCTACACGAATCAACATTTCGACTTGTCATGGTTGGAAGTCTTATGAGTGTTGCACCACATACCAATGTCCTTATGTTTCCTTTATTAACAAATTAATTTTTGAGTTTTATAGTGTTATCTAGGAAACAATGAGTTTGCATCTTCTTTCACTATCTATCATAATTGGTGGTGTTGATGTACTCACTAGAAGCACTGGAGTTGGTTTAGTTTATTCTTCCACTCAATCCTCCTCATGAATATTTGTGCATCCCCGAGTGTGTTAATAGTCAAGGACTATAGCATCTAAATCATTGTACTAGTGCAAATCATTTTGGTACTTAAGAACTAGATTCAATTATTCTTCTCTAATGTTTATATGATCCATGAGAGTATAGAACTTGTTTGTGTAGTTGTCAACAAAATGATCAAGATGTTGGCACTATTTTTGCAACTTCATGCATTGGTCTTCCTAACATCTCAATAATTTTTTGTGCATTGCTTATACGAAGGTTGGAGTAGGTCGGAAGGTTGTGCATGTTTGATTCTGTGCATATCTACAAATGAAATCAGGGATTAATACTTTTGGATCAAAATTGCTCACTTGGTCAAGCCTCAACCATGAATAAAAGGTATGTCCTTTTTCCCATCGACATTTCATTTCACATCATAATCATTAGGTCTAGGAAATAAAGTTAGTGTTTTATCAGTTATCTATGGTTAGCTATCAACCCACTCATAGAGGAATCCATTAGTTAGTAATAGTGAAAATCCCTACAATAGTATTGGTGACTCCACTGGGGAAATTCATAGGTTGATATGATTCTTTAAAAAACAACACATGTTAATTAATCTAGGAGTTAAGCATGAAAACAAATCTTCTCACAAAGAAGCGCTAGTTGGTGATGGAATCCAACATCGCAGGATCAATGCGCAAAGGGGTTGAGTTTCAGCGGGTGGGAAAGTTACGTTGACAACCTGCTTACCGAACTAATGCCCTGGTGCAAGTTACCTCACCGAGCAGTGGGAAACCCTCCAAGGAGTCTGAGTGAATCTAGTCAACGTCTATCCTAGGTACAACACCACCTTCCCCATGTTGTCACCTTAGGTAGGAAGTCTAAAATATTATGGCCTCTATGGTACCACCTACTATACCAAAGCAGAGGGGGGACAGTCGAAAGTGGAAACCAAGACCAACAAAGCAGGGTTGATTACTCTGTTGGCCCCAATGTGACCTCGTATTTGACCCTTGTCTTAGAAGGGCTTACCAAAGTCAATGATATAACAACTGGATTTCACTACCTAAGTCA
Organism: Picea glauca; assembly: GCA_000966675.3. Classification (NCBI taxonomy): domain Eukaryota; kingdom Viridiplantae; phylum Streptophyta; class Pinopsida; order Pinales; family Pinaceae; genus Picea; species Picea glauca. The sequence continues at coordinate 89,890 of JZKD02S1316760.1, forward strand.
AAGCTTTATGTTTGTTTAGCATATTTGGAAAGTTATTCTCACAATCCTATTCCAAATCTCTACACCTAAGCTAAGATGAGTTTGAAGAGCCCTAGAAAAGTTGCTAGATAAATTTTGATTAACGCTTGATTTTAGGTTGATGTTACTGAAAGGAGTGGTCATAAAATTGATGGCGTTTCGACTCGACTCTTTAAACCATTCAAGAGGAAAATGAAATGAAATAATTTCAACTTCGATGAAAACTAGCTATGGGAAGGAGAAAGAAGTTTCAAGCAAAGAAATACGTTCTTGATTGATTACTATGTGGATCAATTGAAAATACTGTGAGATGTCACTGAAAATAATTCACAAGAACTTAAAATTTATAAAGTGTAACATAAGGTGGAAAATCAAAGGTGGTCATTGACGTTATTGTTGTCTAGTTAGAGCTTCATCCAAAATCCAACAAAAAAATCAACTCATTACTAGGAAAGGTGTAGAAGCATATGGGAAGCTTCATCCAAAATCCAACAAAACAATCAACTCATTACTAGGAAAGGTGTAGAAGCATATGGGAAGCTTCATCCAAAATCCAACAAAAACAATCAACTATTCACTTATGTTAACATATGGGAAATCGTTGGTACATCTTTTACCTGTTTGTGGCAAGGCTGATATTCAAGAATATTCAACAATCAAGTAAAGGATTCTTTCTTCCTTTTTATTTTACAAAACACTAAGTTTTTCATTTGAACAAGAAACTAGATATATGCTATGGGACTTCCGTGTATAGTGTGTACGACAGGCTCTTACTATATATACTACTTTGGTGGTTCAAATGAGATAATATGGTTAAGTGATATTAGTTTAGTTCTATCATCAGTGGCCTTATAGGTTCGATAACAAATTGAGACACAGTTATTTAGGTTAACATTACATACAATTAAATTTATATACAAAAACCCAATTCAAATCGAGCCATATCATAGAGAAGCATATTAAAATAGAGTTGTAGGCTATGCAGACCATCAATTAATATCAATGGTGAAACTAGTAGTTTGTACATATACAAATAATAAGGATTTGAAAAATGTTGAATGAGAGATAGGCATATGAGAGTTGCATAGAGAATCACTTTAGAGATCATCCCATGAGTATGCAAATGAGGGCACTGTAATGACGGATCATTGGTGTAGTGCAAGGAGGACTATAACTCATTATGGGGCCTTGGTGACCCAATGTGAAAGAGGATATCATAGACATCAAACTGGTGATAGCATATACTACAAGGCTAAGTCAAATAGTTTAAGTGTAATATCCCATGACTTATGGTTTATGAAAGTGTCAAAGGGGAGGAAACAAGTTGGAATAGATGTGCTTCTCCATTGAGAAGGTAATTTCCTAGTGGTTTGCTTGTGTCTATCAATGAAATATAAATTTGTAACCCTAGGTCAAATGACAATGTTAGATTGGAAATGTCATTGTTCTAAATAGGGAGCATGGTGGGCCAGATAATTTAAATAAGAATGTTGAACTCTTTAGCTTAAATTTAAATTTTCAACCCAAGAACACAATACTTTGATGGGGTACTATGCACATATTTCCAAACTACACCGGGACAAATATCTACTAAAAACAAAACATGATAATTCTAGGAATGTTGGAACTACTCTAACAACAAGAAGGGATTCCTAATATCAACCTCTTTACTTATGTTTCCTTACTCTCCATTGTTGATTTCTCTACACTCTATCTACCCCAAGTTAAGGGCACATCTAACCCTACTTGAATGACATAAAAAATCTTCTAATGAATGACATAAAACATCTAACCCTACTTGAAATGACATGTTGGAAAACTACTACATGAAACTAATAATACTTGCAGGAAATGGCACATAACAAAAAATGATATAAACCCTTGATGGATGGTTGTAGTTGCACATATCCTATGCCAATTTTTCTATATTGGTGATAGAGGCCTCCCCGAATTCAACATTTTCACTATGGTTGGACAATTATTTCTTAGTTTTGGCTAGCTCTTCCTTTAGGGATTTGTTCCCAGCTTATAGCTACCTCTTACTATCCATATTCAACATTTCATGATAGCATTTGAAATTTTGGGAGCTTTGATCCGATCATTTATCCTGTAAATATCCTTGTATCAGTTCTATTTTTTGCACCAACAAAATACATGGAGGTTACCTTCCCCAATTTGAGCAATAGAAAACCTAAAAGACAAAACCCTAATCCTAGAAGTTGGAAAAGCAAAGGTGATGTGGTAGGTATAAAAAAAAAATTAGGGGGTGGTAGGTATAAACGATTATATTTTTACTTAAGGAAAATAAAGAGGAAATAAGGAAATAGAGTGTTTTGGGGGTCTAGGCATTGATTTTAATAATTAGGTGGAAGTAATGCCATCTTTTCAAGGTCTACATTTATTTAAGGAGGAAGGTGTAAATATTGAAACTATAGTCGATGACTCCTGAATCATTGTAAGGTTCCTCTTACAACATACTACTCCTCAAAATCCTTGGCTATGTCATCGATTTCAAAGAATGATGGAACTATCCCATCATTTTCTTATGGATATCGTGAACCATACATTCATGTTAGCATTTATCCATTAGTGAACCGTAAACCTACACTGACATATCCATAATATATAGAGGACATAATCAAAAGAGTATACATACCTAAATGGCGATTTTTCAATTTAGGAATCGAACATGCAACAAAAAAATTGAGGTGGTGCTCAACATCATGCCTCATACATGGCGAATAAAAATGTTGTTGTAAAGTTGCAACTATATTTGATGTGAAAAAATGTCCAACCAACTTCAAGAAATGAGATTACCAAATAAACAAATCCCTAGGTTCACTTGCAAGTGAGCAAATTTTATCAAGTCAATACAGAATATCTTTATTCATATGAAAATCAACCAAATTAATAATAAGTCTTGTGTAGGTAGTGTGTCATCCTTGTTGAATGGTTGCATAAACTTTCACAAAATTTATGTGTGTATTGTAGAACTCCTGCTAGAGTTCTATATCACACCTTTTTGTGTTAAGAACCACTGTGAATGCTATTGGTAGTCGACTCGAATAGTAGTCTACATTTTTATYTCTTSAATGTAAATGTTTGATAACCAATTGAAATTTCTATAAGAAATTCCATTTCATATGTGGTGTGTTCTCAAGTTTTCTCTAGGTCTGTAGTGGCTTATGGTTAKATTGAATAACAATTTATTTTCCCTATACATAGTGTCTCCACTAGTGAACTACTTAAGTAATGGAGCACATCTCTCTATCATAACTTCAAAAGTTGTGGATTGTGTCATTGAATGTCTCTAAGTAAAACTCAATGGAATGACATTGTTGTGTCGGAAAAATACCTATCCCATAGTCATATGCATCATATTCTATATCAAATGGATGAGCAACATATAATAGTGTAAGCATAGGTGTAGTGCATAGCTTCAACATCTTCACTTCTTCAAAAACTTGTTGTTTCACCTTGGTCTAGATGGTGAAGCCTTGTTTCCTCAAATTCCCTCTTAAGATTTGGTTAAGTTTTCTAGTCAGGTGTGAGAATCTTGGAATAAAGAATCTATAAAAATTAACCAATCCCAAAAAGAATGAAGTTTTGTGATATTATTTAGCATAGAATAGTCCTGGATCACTGCCACTTTATCAGGATCAAATCGGATTCCTTATCGGTCAATTTCAAAACCAATGTAACCAATGGATGTCACTGCAAATGAACACTTGGAAAATTACCCAATTTGATGACATTGTTGGCATCCTCTATCGATGCTAGGGTTGGTTGTCCTCCTCTATCGATGCTCCTCTGTCACTCTGGATGGCCTCCTCTATCGACGCTAGGGTTGGATGGTCTCCTCTATCGATTCTCCTCTATTGTTGGCCTCCTCTATCACTCAAGATAGGGTTGGATGGCCTCCTCTATCGACGCTCTTTTGTCCCACTGGGGTCTCCTTTGTCACCCCATCTATTTCTCTATTTCGGCAAGAGCTCTATCGCCTATATCGCTCTCTATCCTAGTTGGGCATCCTCTATCGCCCTATGTTGATCGAAAGCTTGAATGCGGTGAGGGTGCAGGCATGGGTCGACATGAAAAATCATGGGTTTAGTGTGTGTAGTCCCACGTTTTGGTTTGGAGAGGTCATGACATTGTGCGAGACATGTGTTTTAATTTTTTTATTATATTATATAAATGATATATAATCTATATATAAATTATATTATATTATTATATTATATGAATTATATATAATCATGGCATTGCGTGGGACTTGGTTAATCTATTTTGTTGATTTTAGGTGTAATTTTTGAAAAATATAGAAAAACTTAAATACATTTTATCTTAATTACATTAAGAATGTTTCTACTCATTGAAATTAATTTTAACTAAGAAATATTTATTACTTTGTAACATTGGGCATCATTGACATTAGATGGAATCAATGTAGGTTGAGCATGAACATTTTTCATATAAAAAATAACCCATATGTACTCATTGAAAAAGTCAATATAGTTACCAAAGTTAATATTATTAAAACAACAACAAGAAACATAAAAACACTAAATATCATACATAAACAAATTATAGTGCCACAATGTCTATATGTGAGATATTCCAATAAATAAAGACATTGTAACTAGTGCTTCATTGATGGAAACCATGATGGATGCATCACACAATAATGAAAGAACACTAGCAAATCATAACAACTACACATGGGAAATAATTAGATTTTACCAAAATAGCACAATCAACTATCTAGAAACTTGTAATTTGTAATTATATGTACACCATCAATTAAATCTATAGATATGATTTCATACTAACATCATCCATGATACATGCATCATGTGCATGAGCCTCCAATGGCCCACAATAAGTATTCTTGCAACTCGAACATTGATGAATATCACATGAACTACGATTAAAATTCCTAGCATGTCCATGTGACCTCACCTAACTACAGTTCACTGCATGGCCTAAAATCCCAATTTGTCACCCTCTATCCCCAAGTTGAACATTGGATGAATATCTCACTTGGTGAGATAAATAAATGGACGTGTTATGCTTAATTGAAGTATGGGTTGGGATGAAAAATGATGTTTGGGTTTGATGAATGTTATCTAAAATCACAAGATATTGGGTAGGGGAGTTATGCCAACACCAAGGAGGGTGAGGCCCTTTGAAAGGATCATGCTTGGAATTATGTTGATATTGTGTAGACCCAAAACCTACCCCCCCCCGGTAATTATCCAATGTCAAAGTAGTTGACATGGTGACCTAAAATAAATTTGGCTTGGAATTTTCTAAAAGCAGAGTGGTAAATTTTTGTTAGTCAATAGAGCTAACTAAACTCAAAGGAAAATGAACACATAATAAATAAGAAAAAAATTCAATAAATCAAAGTAAAATACAAAGAAAAGAAATGAGTGTAACTAGCTCAAGGTCAAGGGGTTATTTCTTATATATCGAACATTTTAAATCAATAAAATAACTTAATCATGGCTAAGAAATTAAGTAAATCAACCATGTCTAAGTAATAGTAGATCAACTATGTCCTTCACCTTGTCAATGACTATCTTCTAGTACAAACCAATACTTGACAAGTAGGACGTCAACAAGGGGGGAATCATATAGAAAGGTCATTTTTCCACCCAACCAATGCAACCCCGTAAATTAGGTGCTACCCCCTGAGTAGGGGCTTAAGCTCAATGAGGGTGTAGAATAAAATGATGAGTACTCAAACATATTACTTATCTATATCATAAGTGCTTAGCCCGCAAGACCTAAAAACTTATATAAATTAGTTGACCATTTTATGGATGATGGAATTTATCTTATATTCTCTATGTGTGTTGCATGGTAAAATCCTCGAAAATTGCATGGCCCTCTTTAATTCAAAAGTTGGTTAGCTCAAAACTCATAAATGTTTGCATTCTTATTTAGGAAATATAGTGGGTATGTGTGGACTTGTTTAGACCTCGGTATTCATAAATTCCAATGACTTAGTCTTCCATAATGCACACTAAGTTTATGAAATCTCATTAATACATGAAGGGAGTTCACATGGAAACTACTTCAAGGTTGAGATTCTAATCTTCTCCTGTAAAAAGAGGCCATGGGAATGCATTTAAAAAAATCACAAAAAATAGTAAACTTAAGCTTCTAGAATTCCATTAGATAGTTCAGGAAACCTTTCTTCCACTCATACATTCCTCACTATTTTCTCACCATATTTACATTTTATTATGGCCAACCACAAGGGATATTTATTAAGTTATAAAGAGAGTTGGAGATCAATCCTACAAGGAATAAAATGACCCTCACAAGGCACACCAACAATAAGAGGAGGATGAAGTAGAATAAGAAAGAATCCCAAAGAAAACTAGGAGGAAAACAAACAAGGCCCTTTAATCCCTAATTATGCTCTATATATACCTAATCATGTGTTGTAGCTGATCCATAATTAGGCCACAAATATCCTTAATTAGGACATATCGATACCCTTTAGGCCCTAAAGATACAATCAATCCTTGTAACTCCAAATATAGGCCATGTAGATCCACAATTAGGCCCTAAATATATGGATTAAAGGAACACTCCATCATTTATAGCCTTAAACTAGGGCTTGGGACATAAGGGAAACCATTTTTACACCTACGCCTTCAAATTTGGATTGTATTCCACCCTCGGGAAAAAAACTTCCTTTCTACAAAGCATGTCTTATAGTTTAGGCCTTGTATATGGCTTCTTAGCCCAAAAAACAATGATAGTAAGAAAAAACACTATTTTTTGGCCCAACCCATGTCACATGCAAAAATTTCACATGCATCTAAATTCCAATTGCATTCATTTTACCTCCAGTGGATTACATAACATAAAAAGCAACATGTATTAAGATTAAATAATATTTTTTGGAAATTTAACCCCGAACTGGCTATAAACAAGCGATTTTCTGCCTAGCCATAGGCATTTATTGTAGATTCCACCACCAAGCCAAGGTTGTGAGACCACAAGGGAAAATATCTATCTATTTTTTATAGTTCACACACATATCCCATCCCACAATGATTATAAAATAACTAGACTAGATATCTACCTCAATTTCTCACAATGGAATCTCCTCTAGGGTTCACAATGAACCTTTCACCAACATGAAATCTTCCCTCCCATCCTTCACAACACCAAAAAAGGAATTCCCTTTCTATGAAACATATTCCCTCAGGAAAAAAACTTCTTATATTGTGAAAAGTTTTAGTGCAAAGGACATAAGATCACAAAGAACATTAACTATCATGTGTCTTATCTAAACAAAATAAGATCACAAAGAACATTAATTCTGCTATATTTGCATAAGAGGTCGTGCTTCACAAGCATTAATTATTCACTATCAAGATGGACAACAAACTAGCATTAAGGAGGGATGTAACTCTCAATTGTGTATAATTTAAAGTAGACCCTAGAAGGGTAACTCATATCTATAGAGGCTTCAAAATGTTATTTTCCTGAACTTTCAATGCAAGTTGGTTAAACCAATTGACTCACTTACAATTGATCAAGTTTCCTACAAACTAAATTGAGTAGCTTCAACAAGAAATGGAACATCTAAATTAAATTATGATGAAGTGAGGAAAATAAGAAAACAATAGGAAATGCTATGAAAGGAAAATAGGAAAAAAATGGTGGACCATTGATCCCTTTTGGAAAATTCTCTTAGAAGCAAATAGGTAAACTATGTTGGGCCATCAATCTTGTGTTTTAGAATTAGGGTTTCCAAACTAGACATTGAACCCTTTTTTATAATTAATTTATTTGATAATTTCAATTTCACAACCACCGACCTTATAATGAGGCCCAACCCTCCCTTGTGTCATGTCATTAACCAAAGGGATGTTTGCAAAATAATTGAATCGTGTAGGAAATAGTAGCCCTAAGAAACGAAGAAAAAATAGATTCTTGATCATTTAATGAAATAGTCTTCATGGTCTCTTAATCATTTAATGAAAATCTTCTTTGTCTCTTGACCATTTAATAACAATGCTGGTGGTCTCTTTTTAGGTATATTAGTCAAACACTTGGTGTTGTTAGAAAAACAAGATCGTGGAGAAACAAAATAAAACAAATACGGAAATAAAATACATAAGATACACAATACAATAGGGACACAGATATACGTGGTTCACCCAGTGTGGACTACATCCACCAGAGAAATTTCTAGGTCCTTCCTTTATTATTATCCAACAAATGAAGGGATACAACCTACAACACACCTATTGTAACTTCCTCTTCTTTCTCTCACAATCTCCTCTCTTAGAATACAATATTTGCAATGATACATAGTCGCAATACATTTCCCTCATAAAAGAGGGTTTCGTTCTAGGGAAAAAAACCCTAACATAACTTCTACCGTCAGATATGTGACCTTATAATGAATGATCCATATTTACTATGAAATTACAATATACATTTATAAGGCAATTTTTTCTTCTAGGGCTTCACCCCGGAACCCCTGCCAGGGGCCCACTTTCCCCCGGACCCTGACGACTCACCCCGCAGAGGGGGTAACCCCCCTCTGCACTCCCCCGTGTGGAGGAGTGTACATTCTTCCATGGTGTAAAGTATTCATGGAGTATAAACATGGCTGAAAACAAAGACCTCTGAATCAGGAAGATAATCAAGCTCCACAACCAACAATCTCCCACTTGGAGACTGATCTCAATAACTCCACCGTTGTTGTATCTTCTGGACTATGATCCTTTGTGGACCTGGAAAATTTATCATCTTCATATTCATGCTTGAAGACCAACTGAAACTAAGCAGGAACTCAATTTCTCCCTAGTTACTCCCTTAGTTAACATGTCTGCATGATTCTAGCTAGTGTGTATATTTTCCAACTTCAAATGTCCATATTTCAAGACAGGTCGTATGAAATGGTACCTGAGATGTATATGATTATTCTTCGAATGGAAGACTAAGTTATTTGCAAGATGAATGGCACTCTCATTGTCATAGTACAACCTGTTATTCTCTTGCTTCTTTCCCAAATCCTCCATAAACATATGTAACCAAATTATTTATTTACTAGCCTATGTAGCAACAACATACTATGCCTTTGTTGTTGAAAGTGAAACAACATTTTTCATTTTCAAAATCCAACTTACTATTGTTTCACCTACAGTAAAAACATACCCTGTGGTGCTCCTCCTGCTATCTTTATCACGTGCCATATATGAATAAACATATCTCTGTAGAACAATGTCTGAACCTTCAAAACATAATGCATGAGTAGAAGTACCTCTCAAATACCTGAGAATCCACTTTACTTCATCCCAATGTTCTTTACCTGGATTATTCATATACCTTCTCACAACTCCCACTGCATGTGCAATATTTGGTCTTGTGCAAAGCATTGCATACATCAAGC
>JZKD02S1316760.1:100596-110665 GCA_000966675.3 Picea glauca
TTTTTTTCGAATGCAATAAACCCAAGTTTTTCTAGTTGCATCATCAATAAAAGTAACATAATAACGAGAGCCACCAAGAGATGATCCCTGAGTTGGTCCCCATACATCTGTATGCACAAGATCTAACCTTTCACTCTTCTTTTCTTTTCCGACTCTGAGAAATCTGACTCTCTTATGTTTTCCATAAACACAATGCCAAGAGAAATCCCAATCAATTTGTTTAAGATCTGGCAACAAATTTCTTTTGTGAAGTATCTACATCCCCTTCTCATTCATGTGTCCAAGCCTATGATTCCACAATGTTGTATCCACTCCTGTAGAAGCTAAAGAGATAGAAGAGTCAGTATTACCAGTACATAAATACAATGTACCTACCTTCTCTTATTTTTCTATCACCAATGATCCTTTGGTGACCTTCCACACCTTATCTATAAATATGAATATGCAACCTTCAATTTCCATCTTCCATGTTGAAATTAGATTTTTCCTTAGATCTGGAACATGTGTTACCTCTTTCAACAACCATTGGTTTCCATTACTTTGCTTTATTTTTACCTTTCTCATTCCAACAATTTTTCATGGTGCATCATCACCCAAATGACCCTATCCAAAATCAACTTGAACATAATATAGAAAATGTTTCCTATAGGGTGTGGCATGAAATGAAGCCCCTGAATCTACTACCCAAGACTCAGAAATATTATGTACAGAAAGACTCAAAGCATCTTGCAACACATCACCTGTTACATTTGCTTCCTGATTTTTCTCTTGTTGTCCATCTCTTTGTTTCTTTGTAGCTCTATAGTCTTTCTTCAGATGTCCTTTCTTTCCACAATTCCAACACTCTATCTTTCCAAATATGGATTTGGATACGCCCTTCCTAGAATTCTCGCGGTTCCTTGAGCCCTTTCCTCTCTCCTTTTGTCTTCCCTTGTTATACATGTTTAACGCATTACTTGATGTCTCACTTGTGTTTTTTTGTCACGTTTCCTCACTAAGGATAAAACCAACAACATCATCAAATTTTAAAGTGTTTCAACCATAGACATAGTTACTTACAACCATTACCAAGTTGTTCCATCTTTCTGGCAATGAGCACAAGATTAGAAGAGCCCTGACCTCATCATCAAAGTCCACTTTTACATAACTTAGTTGATTAGTAAACGTATTAAATTCATTTAAATGATTTGCAATAGGCCCACCTTTTGACATCTTCATATTAAATAATCTCTTCATTAGAAATACCTTATTGGAAACTGAGGGTTTTTCATACAGTTTATCCAATGCTTCCATCAACTCCTTCGTTGTATTTTCTTTCGAAATATTGAAAGCCATCGACGCTGCCAGGATCAGTCGTATCATTCCTAGTGCCTTTTTGTCAAGAACCACCCATTCTTCATCCTTCATGGCCATCGACTTCTTTTCTATTCCACCCAATGGTAGGAATAGATCCTTCTGATATAAATAATCTTCCATTTGCACCTTCCATAACTGGTAGTGTTTTCCGTTAAATTTATCGACCCTAAACTTTCCATCTTCCGCCATTGCTCCCACTCGAACCAGGAACCCTCTTTTCCAGTGAGTTACCTTTCTCTCTGATACCAGTTGTTAGAAAAACAAGATCGTGGAGAAATAAAATAAAACAAATGTGGAAATAAAACACATAAGATACACAATACAATAAGGACACAGATATACATGCTTCACCCAGTGTGGGCTACGTCCACCAGAGAAATTGTTAGGTTCTTCCTTTATTACTATCCAACAAATGAAGGGATACAAACTACATCACACCCGTTGTAACTTCCTCTTCGTTCTCTCACAATCTCCTCTCTTAGAATACAATATCCGCAATGATACACAGCCGCAATACATTTCCCTCATAAAAGAGGGTTTCCTCCTAGGGAAAAAAACCCTAACATAACTTCTACCATCAGATCTGCCACCTTATAATGAACGGTCCAGATTTAATATAAAATTACAATATACATTTACAAGCTAAGTTTTCCTTCAGGGGTTTCTCCCCTGAACCCCCGTCGGGGGCCCGCTTGTCCCCGGACCCTACAAAGGGGGTAACCCCCCTCTGCACTCCCCCGCGTGGAGGAGTGTACATTCTTCCGGGGTGTAAAGTCTTCATGGGGTATAAACACAGTTGAAAACAAATACCTCTAAATCAAGAAGATAATCAGGCTCCACAACCAACAGGTGTGTAAATATTTAAATAATCATATTTAAATATCCATGAAAAATGAATATATGGTAGTCCTTGTGAATTTTTGATTTTTTAGTAATTATGACTTAATACAATAACTAGCTTGGTTCAATACATTGTCCAACTGATATCCTTGAATAATATTAGTGTTTCTCGAGTGAAACTAGGTGCAGGTATTGCAAGGGTGCAAAAAATTAACTACAAGTGAAACAATGAAACAATTTATTTTTGTAAATGAGGAGTTTCAATTTGTTGGAGTGATGGTAATATTCACATGTAGTCATTTATTTCTAAGCATATTTTTTTATATATTACACTAGATCGGCCTAGTCACTCTCTTTAGATGTGTGCCCTTGTTCTGGGGGCCCATAACCCCCTCTTGAAGGGACACTTCACTTTATTTGTGTATAAATACACCTCCCAAGATGTCATTTGTATCTTCTTATCATATTTATCATAGTGATTGATTACTTAGCCCACAAGCATCATATCTTGTGTTTCTCTTGTTTGTGGTTCATCTTATCTTCTTTTATGGTTAATATCAATTTAGGTTTTGTTGGTGGCTCCATTCGATCCTTCACAATATCTTATTACCTCAACATGGTACCAAAGTGGGTATGAACTTCCTTTATTTATTCAACCTTTTTTATGCTTGGTGTTTTTCTCCTTGTGCTTAGCTAGTTCTCTTGAGGTCCTCACAGAGATTTTGCAAATCAGGTTGCACCAAATTCAGAGGATGATACTCTTGGTATTGACTCAACCTTATTTGGATCATACTCTTATTATTGACTCCATCTTTCTCAAATTATTTTAGTGGATTAGTTTTATTGTGTGGTGATATTTTCCCTTATAGGACATCTTATATACAACACAATTCAATGTCTCCTTTGAAATCTCCATCAAATACCCCTTTGCCCCATTGTGGAACGATATTGGTTTTGGTAATATGGTGTTTTAGGGAGGTTTTATTTTCAAATGGCCCGCATTCAACATTACAAGGGGAAAGTGATATCTAATGCTTTCTCTTCCTAGCCCCCTTTCCATCTTCACAGAGGATGTGCATAGGTCCAACCCTATCTTGAGGTGAGTATTCATTAACCTTCTCACTTCTTTATTTTTATTACAATGGACCATTTTCTTGAGTTGGTTATCCACACACCAACTCTCACTTGTATTTCAATCACCTATATTCTATATTTTGGGCATGAACACTCTTTATGATGAGTTGGGTACTTATAAATCCACTTTTATCTTATATTTGAGATTCCTTCTAAGCTTCGATCTCTCAAGCATACCTATGTTGGGTATCCATAAACCCACGCACTTATTTTATTTTAGCATGCTTGGTTGTATTCAATCTCTTTTGGATATATGGAGTTGGATATTCTTACTCTCACTTCAATTACAATTGATCTTATTTAAGGTGAGTACTCCTATATCCTCTCTATTATAGGATGTTTCTCAAACACCTCTTCAAATGGATAGTTCAATACCACTATCCCAGTAAATTCACAATATGCTAGAGATATACCTTCCCACCCTCCATTGGATGCATAGGTAAATGGCAATTGTTTCTAGCCAATGATTCAATCAATCATTGCATCCATCATTCCTATACAGGTTGTCTCTTTAGTCACTTATTCAAATGTACAATTAGATAGTACCAATTTCCCAGTAATATGCAATATGGAAATGATATGTCTTCCCAGCCTCGTCCATTGGATGAACAAGTCAGTGATAGTATTTTCCAACAGTTGAGCATATCAATGACTATATTCTCCATTTCTATTCAAGTTTTTTCTTCTAGTACTCATTCACCAAATGAGAAATTAAATAGTACTACTCTTCCAGTGGGCTCAAAATATCACAAGGATATGTCTTCTTTCCCTCCTCCATTGGATGAGAAAGTCAACGATAATTTTCTCTTGTGGATGAGTAGTTTGGTGGCGACATTCTTTCAAGTTGTTAGGTCCACTTTTGTATTGAGTTGGATCATCACAAATCCACTCTGATTTCTTCCAACTATCACTAAATTTACATTGAGTTGGGGGTGCCCATTCACTTCTCTCGTGTACCTACACCTATGTTCAACACTTCCTTATCAAATGGTCATATTAGTATCACGTGTATCCTGATGATAAGCAATTCAATGGTGTAATTTCATCTAGGATTGAGCAATGCTATGATGATGGTTGGGCCTTCATATACCCATCCATGTTTGTATTTGAGTTGGTTCATCTCATACCCACTCTCCTTTGTATTTTCCACTATCATTGTATCTCTATTGAGGTGGGTATGCCCACCCTTGTACTTTATCAACCTTCATGTCACCATGCTAACATTGGGGGGGGGTGTTGGAAACACGACAATCTTCACATGTGGTCATTTCTAGCTAAGAACCCTCTTTATTATATTTTTTATATGACTAGGTAGGCCTAGTCACCCTCTTAGGGTGTGTGCCCTTATTTACTAGACCCGTAACCCCCTCTTGAAGGGATGCCTCATGCAATACTTAGTGGCGTTGATACAACATCATCTCGACATGCATATTTTTATGGTGTTGATTAAACAATGAACAAAAATAGGGATTTTTCATCACAACTATGACACACATACATTGTATATACAATGTAGAACCTGAAAGAAAAATGAAAAAAGGTTGATGCAAACTTAAAACTTGTGTAATTTGAAAGAAAAATAGGGTTTATGATTTACATGATGAATTGATGATGGAAACAAGTGGGTGTGTGAGTCAAATTTGAGTCCAGAAACCCTCTCATATCGTTAAGGCATGCAAATAGTCTTCCACATCAAATTTCAATGCATACAAAAATATTTTGAAAAAAATTCAACTTTGGCCCCATTCAGAAGTCAATGTTGCCCATGTCTAGTCCTAGTACAATGTCTTTTCATTGTTCCTTTTAAAATTCATTCGACACACACGTTCTCGCATCTAGTACTACAAGGACATGTAATAATGTCGATAAACAAGTACTAGTTGATATAAATTGCACAAGCTTCATCGGTTATTTCTAGACTTTGTTTTTTACTCTCATCTAAGTACTTATTTTCTCCATAAATTAAAGACTATTAGTACGAAATCATTATTTAAATATGAAATTCCCTCTAGCGCCTTCTTCTTGCCACCAAATTCATGGGACTAATTGGCATCATGTTGATTTTATACAACATAGGCGATGAAAATAAATAGCACAACCATGATGATGGGTATATTGTTGGGAGTTCCATGCACCACAACATTAATCTGAGAAAGTTTGAATGAAACGAGGCCGTGATCAGATATATAGAGTGGGTGTGTGAGTCATATTTGATTTTGAAAACCCTCCCATATAATCAATTCATGCATATTTAAATCTAACACCATAATGATATTTAAATTTGACACTACCATGACACCATAATGATGCCATCGACACATGCAATACTTAGCGACATTGATACAACACCATCTCGACATGCATATTTTTATGGTTTTGATTAAAAAATGAAAGAAAAGAGGGATTTTTCATCACAACTATGACACACATACATCCTATATACAATGTAGAACCTGAAAGAAAAATGAAGAAAGGTTGATGCAAACTTAAAACTTGTGTCAACCAATTTGTGTACTTTGAAAGAAAAATAGGGTTTATGGTTTACATGATGAATTGATGATGGAAACAAGTGGGTGTATGAGTAAAATTTGAGTCCATAAATCATCCCATATTGTTAAGGTGTGAGAATAGTCCATCCATGTCAAATTTTAGTGCATACAGAAACAGTTTAAAAAAATTTCAACGTTGGCCCCATTCACAGGTCATTGTTGCCCATGTATAGTCCTAGTACAATGTATTTTCATTGTTCCTTTTAAAATTCATTCGACGCACATGTTCTCGCATATATTACTACAAGGACATGTAATAATGTCGATAAACAAGTACTATTCGATATAAATTGCACAATCTTCATCAGTTATTTATTGTCTTTGTTTCTTCTTCTCATTTAAGTACTTCTTTGCTCCATAAATTAAAGACTATTAGTAGGAAATAATTATTTAAATATGAAATTCCCTCTAGCACCTTCTTCTTGCCACCAAATGCATGGGACTAATTGGCATGATGTTGGTTTTATACAACATAGGAAATGAAAATAAAGAGCACGA
This sequence comes from Picea glauca, assembly GCA_000966675.3. NCBI lineage: Eukaryota > Viridiplantae > Streptophyta > Pinopsida > Pinales > Pinaceae > Picea > Picea glauca. The sequence continues at coordinate 106,974 of JZKD02S1316760.1, forward strand.
CCATGATGACAAGTATATTGTTGGGAGTTCCATGCACCACGACATTAATACGAGAAAGTTCAAATGAAACGAGGTCGTGATCATATATATAGAGTGGGTGTGTGAGTGATATTTGAGTTTCAAAACCCTCCCATATAATCATTTCATGCATATTTAAATATGAAACTACCATGGAACCATAATGATATTTAAATTTGACACTACCATGACACCATAATGATGCAATCGATGCATGCAATACTTAGCGACATTGATACAACACCATATCAACATGCATATTTTTATGGTGTTGATTAAATAATGAATGGAAAGAGGGATTTTTCATCACAAATATGACACACATACATTCTATATACAATGCAGAACCTGAAAGAAAAATGAAGAAAGGTTGATGCAAACTTAGAACTTGTGTCAACCAATTTGTGTACTTTGAAATAAAAATAGGGTTTATGGTTTACATGATGAATTGATTATAGAAACAAGTGGGTGTGTGAGTCAAATTTGAGTCCAGAAACCCTTCCACATCGTTAAGGCATGAAAATAGTCTATCCATGTCAAATTTTAGTGCATACAGAAACAGTTTGAAAAAATTTCAATGTTGGCCCCATTCAAAGGTCATTGTTTCCCATGTATAGTCCTAGTACAATGTCTTTTCATTGTTCTATTTAAAATTCGTTCAAGATACATGTACCCCCATATAGTACTACAAGGACATGTAATAAAATCAATAAAAAAGTACTAGTTGATATAAATTGCACAAGCTTCATCAGTTATTTCTTGTGTTTGTTTTTTTCTCTCATCTAAGTACTTCTTTGCTCCATAAATTAAAGACTATTAGTATGAAATCATTATTTAAATATGAAATTCCCTTTAGCGCATTCTTCTTGCCACTAAATGCATGGGCCTAATTGGAATGATGTTGCTTTTGTACAACATAGGCGATGAAAATAAATATCACGACCATGACAATGGGTATATTGTTGGGAGTTCCATGCATGACATTAATCCGAGAAAGTTCAAACGAAACAAGGTCGGGATCAGATATATAGAGTGGGTATGTAAGTCATATTTGAGTTTGGAAATGCACGTTCCCACATATTATAGTACTTCAAGGGCATGCATTAATGTTGATAAACATGAACTTGATAAATTGCATAAGCGCTTGATCATCAATTATTTGTTGTCTTTGTTTTTTTCTCTTATCTAAGTGTTTTTTTGGTACAATATTTTAGATATATTTTAGTATGTAATCATTATTTAAATAGGAAATATCATCTAACACCTTCTTCTTGCCACATAACTCATGGGTCAAAGTCCCATATTTTCAAAAAAAATCAACGAAGATTTAATAGAAATGACAAACACATTCATCAAAACTTAGTTGATGCAATACTATGACAACAATGATGAAATCTACGATCATGATGGTATAAAAATGAATGAGATTCTCTTGGTTTCAAGAATAATTTATCCTCTACTGAACAAGGCCAACCACATGAAGGTGGAAGCTCATATGGCCCCTCTCCTCCCCCTCACATCACTCTCAATTCCCCAATACCCAATCTATAAAATAGAAAATAATCGAAAGCAACATAGCAAGATTCATGCATAGAAACTACCAAAACAAAATTTAATGAAGGTAAATGAAATTATGTGTTTGTAAATGATATTTTCAGTTTACCACGTACTCTAGTATATTGGCAACTATTTTCAGGTTTCACATAATAATTAAACAACATGTAACATTGGATATAAAAGCGTCACATAAAACTTAAAAACATGTAATTAACCCATGGCATAAGTAAATTATCTTAAGAGAATAATTCATACAAATTAAAATATATAGTCATGTACCTGATCCAACTCAATATCTGTATCATATTTATTTTGTATCTTCTTCTTCATTGAACTCGACATATTTATCATCATCCATTTCAGAAACGATGTTGAAAGGATTGACGATATCACCATCAATGTCATTTTCGAGCATATTTTCATCGACATCATCATCAAGAACCGCATTGTCTCCTACGCCTGGATCATGATCTTTGTCTTCTTCGTCTGTCGACCCTGCACGATCTTCTGACTCTGTCTAATCTGATGAATCATCTTCTTCTTCAATATCATCTTCTTCGTGTACATGAGTATACTTAACTGGCCTTCCTCTTGGATCATATCTAACAAAAAATTACCAATCCCTCTCACCTGGAACATTTGAGTAAAAGATAAGTTCACATTGGCTTGGAAAAACATAGTGATCATGTCCTCTTTCAAACACCATTGTTTTAATCATCGGAAATACGTTGGCATGTTGAATAACAGTTCTTTCCTCATCGTGTTCATTCATTCGTAACCTATACCATTTGACGTCGAACATAAATAATTTGAAGGAATTAAAGTCACACTCAAGTATATCATTCAAATACACATAATATCTATTTTCATATTCTCGGGGATGTTTGTCACTTCCAGAGGAAACATTATTGACCTGGAATACTGCAGTTATCCCACTATAAAAAGTTTTCTTGGTTTCATCCAACTGTTTGATGCGAAATTTATGACCATTGCACCACATAGCCTTGTGGTGTTTCAACTGCAATATGCCAGATATGTAAAAGATGTATTGTCAATTAATAAATTAACATATTTATATAAATTGGAAAGTATCTGAAAAAGACAGTACACATGTAGTCACATTAATATAATATAAAATAACTGAATAAAATGGGTGAATGTGCTTGCCTGTCCATCTTTCAAACCATGTGCTAAATCAATTTCCCTTTTCATAACATTGGCATCTATGTTACGACGAGATTCTCTAACCAATTAAAACAGTTGTTTCCATGATAACCTACCGCCATGATGTTGTTTACATCTTTCAATCCATACATTCATCCAGTCAAGATTGTTTGCAATGTATAAATGTAGTGCATCCCAATCTTGAACAACTGAATCAAAAAATCATAATTCACCAATATTAAATATTAGTTATAACCATGGTAAATATTAATAATTTATGAAATAATAGATATTAATATATTAATGAGTGTGATCATATACACAAAAAGAGAAAATTTATTGGTATTAATATAAATCTCCACAATTATTAATATATTGCCTCTCATTTTTTTCATTCTACCTTTACCCAACAGGTGCTCCTGATCTTAATTTTTTTTTATGGAGTTCACATCTCAAATGCAATCCATTGCATGCATAGTTGGTGCTGCTAATTTAGGAAGATACTGACTAATATACACCATGGATTGATATACCATATATCCCTCCACCATAGAACCCTCAGGACATGCTCTTTGTCTAACCAAAGCCTTCAATGATTTCAAGTGCATCTCCACCATCCACATTGACCTTGTGTGTACAGGTCCACACATTTCAATATCCTCAACTTGGTGTATGAGGTAGTGTTCTTATGCTTTGAAAAATGTTGGAGGTATATACTTTTGCACTTCACACCTTAGCCGAGGAATTTCTCTCTTCCAATACTTTATATCATCTTCATGGATTTCTTTCAATGAAAACCATCTACATGAGATCATGACACACGAAAATAACATGTTTCAACATAACATAATATATATTACATTACAAGTAAAACACATGTCATTAAGTACAACAAAAAATTGAAAGAAAATTTTGCATATAAATCACAACTACTTACCTCATGTATTTTCCAA